>WNWK01032352.1:0-21962 GCA_009830355.1 Cherax destructor
TGACTAATATAAATATGTTTTTCAGAGGTGTAAATCTTCAGAAGCAAATATTCCTGCATGTACAGACAGCAGGTACCTGAGGCAGGTAGAGCTCATAATTAATACAGTTTTTGTATTTTTTTTATGTGGTTACTTAGGTATTGAAATAAATATGCTGGAAGACGCAGAAATGGTCCATGAACTTGATTTTCTTTATTAGAAACCTTTCATATAAAAATTGATAGAAACCATTGAACATGTACTTTCTGGAAAGGCCTAGAATTAGTGGAGATGTGATTGATGTAAACATAAAACGTGAATAAATAAAGTTAATATAAATAGAATGTTGAAAATTTCTAACCATGACAGGTCTCGCAATAATGGATTCAAGATGCAGAAATTTATATTTAGAAAGGATATTGAGAAGATACGATACTATGTACCACATACAACACTCCTTACCCTACACCACTCTTTAATATATCCCAGGTAGAGTCACTGAACAAGAAGATAAAAGATCTTTAGAGCAAACTGATAGATCTTCCACGCACTCGTAGGTGGTGGTAAGTGGCAGGAGAGAACGGATGTTTAGAATCCGTGAGATGGTGCGGAGGATCTGGGCGCGACCACTTCTTCGACGCATCCTCGATGTTAAGGTTTTATATAGAAGCAGCCATTTCGGAACCTAGTCGTCCTATCATTGCAAACTGCTTCATCCAGGTACTCAAAACCATGGCCAATAATAACGATATTCTCATCACCACAGCGGACAAAGGAGGAGGAGTGGTCGTCCTCAACGTACACAATACGTTAATAAGATGCAAGATTTACTAAACGACACTAATACATACGCTTCCATCCCCGAGATACATGGAAGAAAGAAACAGATTTCTTTCTCAGTAAGACCAACAATATACTCAGGAAATCAAAAGCAGACAAAAAGCTCTTGCGCCTCGTCCTTACCAGCCCCAAGTCAGCAAGGCTTTATGGTTTCCCAAGACCACAAACCAAATGTGCCTATGAGACCTATTACATGTAGTATTGGCAGCGCCCACACAGGCTAGCAGGGGTTTTAAGGAAATATTTATCGAAACTTGTGGGTACGATTAGTCAGGTTCACGTGAAACATTCTGGTGACTAACCGTGGAGGATCTCCACATGAATGATAAGAAGCGTACAAGTTTCAACGTCACTATTTACCATTGTTCCAACTGATCAAGCCATTGATCTTCTTCCCAAGGTAATTAACCTTGATACAGAGTTACCTGTTCCTTGCCAGGATGTCGTGAGCCTTGTCGAATTATGTGTTCGTTATAACTGTTCCAGACCATGGAGCTGAACTCTTCTCCAGGCTGAGACACTGACTACCTTGTTCCAGACCATGGAGCTGAACTCTTCTATAGGCTGAGGGACTGACCACCTTGTTCCAGACCATAGAGGTGAACTCTTCTATAGGCTGAGGGACTGACCACCTTGTTCCAGACCATAGAGGTGAACTCTTCTATAGGCTGAGGGACTGACCACCTTGTTCCAGAGCATAGAGCTGAACTCTTCTCCAGGCTGAGGGACTGACTACCTTGTTCAAGACCATGGAGCTGAACTCTTCTATAAGCTGAGGGACTGACCACCTTGTTCTAGACCATAGAGCTGAACTCTTCTCCAGGCTGAGGGACTGACTACCTTGTTCCAGACCATGGAGCTGAACTCTTCTCCAGGCTGAGGGACTGACCACCTTGTTAAAGACCATGGAGCTGAACTCTTCTCCAGGCTGAGGGACTGACCACCTTGTTAAAGACCATGGAGCTGAACTCTTCTCCAGGCTGAGGGACTGACCACCTTGTTAAAGACCATGGAGCTGGACTCTTCTATAGGCTGATGGACTGACCACCTTGTTCCATACATGGAGCTGGACTCTTCTATAGGCTGAGGGACTGACTACCTCAAATAGTTTTTCTCCAAGGTTAATGGACTGATTACATTATCTTTATTTCATTACTACTGTTCCCTTTGTATTTGACTGAAGAAGCCTACTACGTTCTCATGCTTCAGCTGAATTATCTCTACGTCATACTTTCAATTGATACTAAAGGCAATGATTTGTGGTCACTTGCGCCAAGTTCCTCTGTAATCTCTAGATTATTAATAAGGGTATTCGTGTTAGCCAGCACTAAATCAAGCAGGTTATTTTCCTCTCGTTGGTTTCGTCAAAATCTGCTAAAAAAAAAAACAGTCTAGGAAGTCGTATGACTCAAGATTCACAGTCAATGAATTTTAGTATATTTAACTTAAGTTAAAGTATCGTAGAATTACTACGTTAAGAGTTTCCTCCCAAAGTAGTCTATCTTGGTCCCTATCCAGGTTTGGGGGACGGTAAATCACCCCTAAAATTAATTTTTTTTTATGGGAGATGATGGAAGCTAATATGTCTCTAAGGATGTGGAATACTAATTCAACTCAATTAAGGGAACTTATCAAAGATTTCCCTGAAGCTGAAATTCCTGATTGCAACAACATGCTTGGACTTAATTGGAACACACAGGAAGACACTTTGAGTCTCAAAAGAATAAACAATAAACCATGAAGCAGACTCACCAAACGTAGTTTACTGTCAGAGGTATCACAATGTTTTGATCCTCTAGGACTCGTCTCACCAATTACCATAGATGCTTGGAAGCTCAAAATAGGTTGGGATGAGAACTTGAGTGTTGAAATGAGTCAAGCATGGGATGAAATACCAAAGGAGTTTAAACAACTTCATCAAATTAAATTTCCCAGACAAATAGGTCAAGAGGTCAAGAGGGACGCAAGTACACATTACGTGTGTTCTGTGATGCGTCCACCAGAGGTTATGGCGCTGTAGCTTACATGAGTAACGCTGAAGGAAGTACACTAATTACTTCAAAGGCCAGGGTAGCACCCCAGAAAGGCAGAACAGTACCACAATTGGAACTGACAGCACTCTATGTAGGTACAAAATTAGCTGTCTATCTCAACAACGTACTTGATCATCTCACTATTGAAAAACTGTGATCTGAGTGACAATGAAGCAGTTCTCCAGTGGTTAAGAAATAATAAGAGTAAGTTGGTCTATGTACAGAATAAAGTAGGGAAATAAGAGAGATGCAGAGAGACTATGTCTTTCTCCACGTCTCTACACAAGAGAACCCAGCTGACATGTTGTCACGTGGTGTCCCACTCAAGAACTTTGTGGATAATAAATTATGGCTCCACGGACCTAACTGGCTCTCTAGTGAAAATAACTGGCCACAGCAAAAAGCTCACATTATGCCAGAAGAAACAGTCTGCTTGAACACAGCAGAAATAATCTGTTTAAATGCACCAGACACACCAGAAATAGTCATTGATGGATCTAAATACTCATCTTTGGGCAAACTTTCAAGAGTTACAGCTCTTGTCCTCAAATTCCTTAAAGGCACAAAGCCTAATTATGAATTTCCTGAACCTATCAAATATTGGGTAAAACAAATACAGAAAGATGTCTTCTCTACAGAGTATAAATTTCTGGAAACACAGGATAAATCTCTATAGAAGCTTATTAAGATTAATATGATTAATATGAAGATTAATATGATTAATATGAAGATTAATATGAAGATTAATATGAAGATTAATATGAAGATTAATATGAAGATTTATATAATTAATATGAAGATTAATATGATTAATATGATTAATATGAAGATTAATATGATTAATATGAATAATATGATTAATATGAATATGAATAATATGAATATGATTAACATGAATATGATTAATATGAATATGATTAATATGAATATGATTAATGTGAAGATTAATATGAAGATTAATATGAAGATTAATATGATAAATATGAAGATTAATATGATTAATATGAAGATTAATATGAAGATTAATATGATAAATATGAAGATTAATATGATTAATATGAATATTGATATGAAGATTAATATAATAAATATGAAGATTAGTATGATTAATATGAAGATTAATATGATTAATATGAAGACTAATATGATTAATATGAAGATTATTATGATTACTATGAAGATTAATATGATTAACATGAAGATTAATATGAAGAGTAATATGACTAATATGAAGAATTCATAATTCTTCACCTAAAGAAGCAATACATCCAATATTGATCCCCAAAAATAATTGGCTAACAAACCTGATTGTGCAAAATGGCCACAGTAACGTGTTACATGGTGGTGAGCTGACACTCTTTGTCACATACGACAATCCTACTGGATACCTCAAGGTCGACAAAGTGTGAAAAACAAATAAGGGACTGTATAACTTGTCGTCATTATGATATGCGAGTATGTCAGTATCCTGGTCCACCTCCATATCCTCTGAGCGAGTATGCCATGTCACTTTATTTGAGGTGACAGGTGTAGATTACACTGGAACAATAATTTTAACTAAAACAGTTGACAAAGTTCCTATCACGGTGTACATCTAGAAGTAGCCACTGACATGTCTGCTGATAATTTCAGACAATGCAACGAACTTTATTGCAGGTGTTGCTTACATAAGCAAGATCTTTGATCAACCAGAGGTACAACAGATGCTGAATCAACGCAGTTGTCGTTGGAGACACATTCTCCTAAGGCTCCATGGTAAGGCGGATTTTATGAAAGAATGATAGACATTGTGAAACGTTGTTTAAGGAAGACTCTTCATCGTCAGTGAATCTACTTAAAAGAATTTCGCTCAGTCATAACTGAAATAGAAAGTAGAGTCAACAACAGACATCTAACTTATGTTACCGATGATCTGGACAATGTAGAAGTGTCAAGTCCATCTCATTTACTACATGGCAGAAGCCTCGAACCTGTTCCTCCCATGAATGATAAAGAAATCATAGAGGATCCTACTTATTTCGAACCTGAGCAACTCAGACATAAATACAAACACCTTAATAAAGTGATTGAACATTGGGAGAAAATTTGGCAAGAAGATTATCTCACCTCACTGAGAGAACACTTTTATGGAGCTGGTGTTCCAGAAAATCATATGTCCTTAAGACCTGGTGACATAGTGATTATTGACAATGATGGTCCAAGGTCTCAATGGCCTCTTTGAAAAATAGTGACCATACATTCTGATGCACATGGAACCATAAGGACAGTTGAAGTTATGAGCAAAGGTGTAGTAAATAAGCGGACACTAGGTAAACTAGTTATAATTACACAGTGTTGAAAACAAACTTAGTGATTCTCCAGAAACCCCACAGACTAAAGCTGTTAAGAAAAGACAATCAACATTGGTAGCGAGTGAGAAAATCTAATTAATGTTAAGAGATGAATAGTTCACCAGCAGCTAACTTTTGTCTGCCCCCCAGTGTGGAGAAAATTCTCCACAAAGGGAGTATTTCTCAGCCCCCTGAGGGACTCAGCCCTACTGGAAGAGGGGCTGATAGCTTCTCTTGCTTCCTGATCAACAGTCTAATGAGAAGCAGATGTGTGTACCAGATCAGTCACACCACCTCTTCTTGTCCCGCAGTGTTCGTTGTAATGACTAATGAAATCGAAATGACACGATTGCAAACAAACCATACCACGGTCTGGAGTTTTGAGACTCTGATCGCGGGTTCTAACCCCACCCGTGGTATGGTTCGTTGCAATACGAGTAACAGTGAAACGAGGAAAATTACTCTCTTTCCCTTAGCAAGAAAATTACAGAAAACCCTGCACCACTTTACCTACATGTGGGACTAAGTTGAACTGTCATATACAGTTGGATAATAAGAAATCTACTACTTGCATTGAATACTGTTGCAGTCTTAAGCAAGGAGAGAAAACATGCTGAAGTCAGCATTAAGGAGCTGCTCTTAGGTGAAGTGCACAGAAGCTCAAATTGTTTTAAGAAATGACAGCGAAACGCACGTCACTCAGGCATCGCCATAGACTAAGGCACAGCGGTTACTCTTGTTTATTTAATAATCTCAGAATTTCGCGTAGAACTATTACAGTGAAGTGTAACAGGTATTCCTGTTGTGAAAATACTACAGTGTAACAGTGTGTGTTGCAGAACATTCCCGACTGTGTGGAAGACAGTGCAACAGTTGGAGAGACACTGCTGCTCCAATCAAGTCACTTATATCTGTCGTAAATGATGGTGTCAACACCATAGCTCACGTCTCAGTCTCTCTGGTTGAGCATAGACACTGCAGTTTCTTGTAGACACCAGGTGATTGAGACTGTCCTAAACACAGCAGTAAGGTGTGGGCTTTTGAGCCCAAAACTCATTAATGTAAATTATGAACAACAATGGACCTAAAACTGATCCTTGTGGGATGCTACTTGTGACCGGCTCCCATTTAGATTTGACCCCATTAATGGAATTACTCTGCTTTCTGTTGGTAAGTCATGCCTCGATGCATGTTAGAACTTTACCTCCTATACCATGAGCTGCCACTTTTCCTAATTAAGAGTCTTTTGTGAGGTACTCTATCGAAGGCCTTACTGATATCCAAATAAACATCATCATATTCTTCATCATTAAAGAATGCCAACAGGAACGACCTCTCGTGAACCCATGCTCAGACTCTTTAATCAAATTATGCTCATCACGATGACTTCTAATAATATCAGTTATAATTGATTCCAATAATTTGCCTACTATAGACGTCAGGTTTATTGGTCGGTAATTTGATGGAACTAACTACATTAGCCATCTTCCACATCTCTGGCACAACACCAGTTAGGATGGACGCATTAAACACGCTCGTTAATTGCTGACTAAGTTCCATTCAGTTCCATTCAATTCCATTCAATTAAGAATTCTTCAGGAACTGAATAATTGTTAATTGATGGAATCTCATTTACGTCTTGTGTAAAGACTGACGAAAAAAATCATTAAATAGAGAACACATTTCCAATTATTTATCCGTCAGCTGTCCATTCCCAATTTTCAGCGGTCCTACTTTTCCCCTCACCTTCGTCTTTTTCACTTAAAAGAACCCATTTGATTAGTCTTTGATTCATTAGTAACCTTAATACCAACTATTAGTAACCTTAATACCAACTATTAGTAACCTTAATACCAACTATTAGTAACCTTAATACCAACTATTAGTAACCTTAATACCAACTATTAGTAACCTTAATACCAACTATTAGTAACCTTAATACCAACTATTAGTAACCTTAATACCAACTATTAGTAACCTTAATACCAACTATTAGTAACCTTAATACCAACTATTAGTAACCTTAATACCAACTATTAGTAACCTTAATACCAACTATTAGTAACCTTAATACCAACTATTAGTAACCTTAATACCAACTATTAGTAACCTTAATACCAACTATTAGTAACCTTAATACCAACTATTAGTAACCTTAATACCAACTATTAGTAACCTTAATACCAACTATTAGTAACCTTAATACCAACTATTACTAACCTTAATACCAACTATTAGTAACCTTAATACCAACTATTACTAACCTTAATACCAACTATTAGTAACCTTAATACCAACTATTAGTAACCTTAATACCAACTATTAGTAACCTTAATACCAACTATTAGTAACCTTAATACCAACTATTAGTAACCTTAATACCAACTATTAGTAACCTTAATACCAACTATTACTAACCTTAATACCAACTATTAGTAACCTTAATACCAACTATTACTAACCTTAATACCAACTATTAGTAACCTTAATACCAACTATTAGTAACCTTAATACCAACTATTAGTAACCTTAATACCAACTATTAGTAACCTTAATACCAACTATTAGTAACCTTAATACCAACTATTAGTAACCTTAATACCAACTATTACTAACCTTAATACCAACTATTAGTAACCTTAATACCAACTATTAGTAACCTTAATACCAACTATTAGTAACCTTAATACCAACTATTAGTAACCTTAATACCAACTATTAGTAACCTTAATACCAACTATTAGTAACCTTAATACCAACTATTAGTAACCTTAATACCAACTATTAGTAACCTTAATACCAACTATTACTAACCTTAATACCAACTATTAGTAACCTTAATACCAACTATTAGTAACCTTAATACCAACTATTAGTAACCTTAATACCAATTGCTCTGGAAAACTCCTAATGCTGAACCCATTACTGCAGTTCCTGTCTTGGTTACATACTTATAGCACATTATTTATATCCCCTTTATTTATTCCTGTTTTCCATTTATGCAGCTCAGTCATATCCTCCTAATTCTACGCTTTACTAGAAGTGCAGATTCAGGTCCTCAGTGTATCCTCGCAGGAGAGATTTCTGACACTTGGGATCAACTTTGTCAACTTTGTTCGTTCATAAGTTAGACACAACACTTGGGTATCTTCAGTGTGGAAGTGCTTTGCCACACAGTGGCTTCATCAGTCCATACAAAGAGGAATAGTGAAGATAAGAAGGAGTTTGAAGTAATCAGTCCTTCAGCCTGAAGTCGATGTAATCACTTCATCAGTCTTGAAGGATGTGTCATTACGATTTCGTGAGTGATGTTGACGGATTTGAGCTGGCTAGAAATTCGTCTGTAAAAACTTGCATTTATGGTCACAGTGGTGCATATGCTAACCTTCCTATGGTGTATAAATATACCTAGTTGGATGAATCTTATTGTAGCTAGCTGGCCCAGTGGCTAATTCGTCGGTCTGGAGTTTTGAGACTCTTTGACCGCGGGTTCTAACCCCACCCGTGGTATGGTTTGTTTGCAATCGTGTCATTACGATTTCGTGAGTCACTGATGAAGCCAATGGCTTGCGAAACGTTACCTCAATATAGATACTAAAGTATTACATACGTGTCTAATTTAATGCCTTACAAGATTCTTTTTTATATTTGAAGTTGGGAATTTTTAAATATTTCAGATTCAGCTATTAATTCTTAGTATTGTGTTCTCCCCAGGTCAATATTCCTGCTCTCGGCTTCTCCCCATCAATCGAACACCCAGCTATTAATTCTTAGTATTGTATTCTCCCCAGGTCAACATTCCTGGTCTCGGCTTCTCCCCCATCAATCGAACACCCAGCTATTAATTCCTAGTATTGTGTTCTCCCCAGGTCAACATTCCTGCTCTCGGCTTCTCCCCCATCAATCGAACACCAATCCTTCTCCACGACCACAATGAATTCCTCAATGAGAAAATATTCCTACGTGGCATTGAGATCTACAAGGCCATTATCAGTGCCCTTGCTAACATGAAGATTTAAGGTGGAGATTGAGGCCTCGTCATAGACCTTGCCGCGGGGGCGTTGACCCCCGGAACACCCCCTCCAGGTATACATGTAAGCCTCTTCTGGCCGGAAGGTATCACATTAGATAAAACAAAGACAGGTAACTAAATAAATGATTGTATTTTAATGCCATTTTTATTCAGTCAATATGTACTTCTTATCATCAAACAAACAGGCATTTACTGTTTTGTTGTAGGAGATTAGGTGTTGTTTTGTTACTTAATTATACAATAATATTAATTGAGTGAGCAGCAGTGTGTATTTACTAAGGAATGTATATGTCAGTACAGTGTTTATACACTGGGACTTTACTGTAAACCTTAATTTAGAGGTTATGGTGTTCTTGACTGGTCGTGTACAGGTGTCATGCATTCTTAATGATCATCGTGCTGTCGATAAGCTTGAAACCCTAACCAACAAACCTTTGAAACAATAATTAATTTAGACTTACAAATTCTTAGTTTACTTTATTGCGCACCACTCAGCTCGCACACACTGAGGTCCGTGGTTCGATCCCCGGTACGAGTGTAAACATTATGATGTGTTTCCAAAGACACCTGCGGTCCCTGTTCACCTAGCGGTAAATGGTACCTGGTGTTAGTCACCTTACACCTGCTGTCACTGTTCACCTAGCAGTATTGTTCACCTAGAAGTAAGTAGGTACCCTGGGTGTTAGCCGACTGGTGTGGGTCGCATCCTGGGGACAAAATTAACCTAATTTGCACGAAATGCTCTGCTTAACAAGGGGTTTCTATATAGTATGTTATTGATATCAGCTATGGTCTGTATACGTTGCACCATATACTTGTAGTTATGATTATTATTATTATTATTATTATTATTATTATTATTATTATTATTATTAATCAAAATATAGGCCTCTTTTTACGCAGTTAATTAAGAAGGTTAATTTACAGGTTAAGAGTTGTTATCCTGCCTCGACTTGTTTCACAGCTTCACCCTAAGGTATACTCTCTCTCCTTGGAATATAACCCATAACAGTTGCTGCACTCCCAGGTACTCACCGTCCAGGTACTCACCGTCCAGGTACTCACCGCCCAGGTACTCACTGCTAGGTGAACAGGAGGAAATAGATGTAATGAAACATGCCCGTAGCCACTGAATCCCTTCATAAATGTTACTTTGCTCACACTCCAACAGCACGTCAAGTATTAAAAACCATTTGTCTCCATTCACTCCTATCAAATACGCTCACACATGCTTGCTGGAAGTCCAAACCCCTCGCACACAAAACCTCCTTTACCCCCTCCCTCCAGCCTTTCCTAGGCCGACCCCTACCCCGCCTTCCTCCACTACAGATTTATACACTCGAAGTCATTCTATTTCGTTCCATTCTCTCTACATGTCCGAACCACCTCAACAACCCCTCCTCAGCCCTCTGGATGATAGTTTTGGTAATCCCGCACCTCCTCCTAATTTCCAAACTCCGAATTCTCTGCATTATATTCACACCACACATTGACCTCAGACATGACATCTCCACTGCCTCCAGCCTTCTCCTCGTTGCGACATTCATCACCCATGCTTCACACCCATAAAAGAGTGTTGGTATAACTATACTCTCATACATTCCCCTCTTTACTTCCATGGACAAAGTTATTTGTCTCCACAGACTCCGAAGTGCTCCACTCACCCTTTACCACTCATCAATTCTATGATTCACCTCATCCTTCATAGACCCATCTGCTGACATGTCCACTCCTAAATATCTGAAAACATTCACCTCCTCCATACTCTCTCCTCCAATCTGATATCCAATCTTTCGTCACCTAATCTTTTTGTTATCTTCATCACCTTACTCTTTCCTATATTCACCTTCAATTTTCTTCTTTTACACACCCTACCAAATTCATCCACCAACCTCTGCAACTTCTCTTCAGAATCTCCCAAAAGCACAGTGTCATCACCAAAAAGCAACTGTGACAACTCCCAATTTGTATTTGATTCTTTATCTTTTAACCCCACACCTCTTGCCAAGACCCTCGCATTCACTTCTCTTACAACCCCATCTTTAAATATATTGAACAACCACGGTGACATCACATATCCTTGTATAAGGCTCACTTTTACTGGGAAATAGTCCCCCTCCCTCCTACACACTCTAACCTGAGCCTCACTATCCTCATAAAAACTCTTCACTGCTTTCAGTAACCTACCTCCTATTCCATACACCTGTAACATCTGCCACATTGCCCCCTATCCACCCTATCGTATGCCTTTTCCAAATCCATAAATGCCACAAAAATCTCTTTACCCTTATCCAAATACTGTTCACCATATGTTTCACTGTAAACACTTGGTCTACACACCCCTACCTTTCCTAAAGCCCCCTTGTTCATCTGTTATCCTGCTTTCTGTCTTACTCTTAATTCTTTAAATAATAACTCTACCATACACTTTACCAGGTATACTCAACAGACTTATTCCCTATAATTTTTGCACTCTCTTTTGTCCCCTTTGCCTTTATACAAAGGAACAATACACGCTCTCTGCCAATCCCTAGGTACCTTATCCTCTTCCATACATTTATTAAATAATAGTACTAACCACTCCAAAACTATATCCCCACCTGCTTTTAACATTTCTATCTTTATCCCATAAATCCCAGCTGCCTTACCCCATTTCATTCTACCCACTGCCTCACGAACTTCTCCCACACTCACAACTGGCTCTTCCTCACTCCTACACGAAATCACAGCTTCCCTGTCTTCATCAACATTTAACAACTCCTCAAAATATTCCCTCCATCTTCCCGATACCTCTAACTCTCCATTTAATAACTCTCCTCTCCTATTTTTAACTGTCAAATCCATTTGTTCCCTAGGCTTCCTCAACTTATTAATCTCATTCCAAAACTTTTTCTTATTTTCAACAAAATTTGTTGATAACATCTCACCCACTCTCTCATTTGCTCTCTTTTTACATTGCTTCACCACTCTCTTAACCTCTCTTTTTCTCTCCATATACTCTAACCTCCTTGCATCACTTCTACTTTGTAAAAACCTCTCATATGCTAACTTTTTCTCCCTTACTACTCTCTTTACTTCATCATTCCACCAATCGCTCCTTTTCCCTCCCGCACCCACTCGCCTGTAACCACAAACTTCTGCTGAACACTCTAACACTACATTTTTAAATCTACCCCATACATCTTCGACCCCATTGCCTACACTCTCACTAGCCCATCTATCCTCCAATAGTTGTTTATATCTTACCCTAACTGCCTCCTCTTTTAGTTTATAAACCTTCACCTCTCTCTTATTTACTTCTTCTATTTTCCTTGTATTCCATCTACCTTTTACTCCCACTGTAGCTATAACTAAAAAGTGATCTGATATATCTGTGGACCCTCTATAAACATGTACATCCTGAAGTCTACTCAACAGTCTTTTATCTACCAATACATAGTCCAACAAACTACTGTCATTACGCCCTACATCATATCTTGTATACTTATTTATCCTCTTCTTCTTAAAATATGTATTACCTATAACTAAACCCCTTTCTATACAAAGTTAAATCAAAGGCTCCCATTATCATTTACACCTGGCACCCCAAACTTACCTACCACACCCTCTCTACATGTTTCTCCCACTTTAGCATTTAGGTCCCCTACCACAATTACTCTCTCACTTGGTTCAAAAGTTCCTATACATTCGCTTAACATCTCCCAAAATCTCTCTCTCTCCTCTACACTCCTCTCTTCTCCAGGTGCATACACGCTTATTATGACCCACTTTTCGCATCCGACCCTTATTTTAATCCACATAATCCTTGAATTTACACATTTATATTCCCTCTTCTCCTTCCATAACTGATCCTTCAACATTATTGCTACCCCTTCCTTAGCTCTAACTCTCTCAGATACTCCTGACTTATTCCCATTTATTTCTCCCCACTGAAACTCACCTACCCCCTTCAGCTTTGTTTCACTTAGGGCCAGGACATCCAACTTCTTTTCATTCATAACATCAGCAATCATCTCTTTCTTATCATCCGCACTACATCCACGCACATTCAGACAACCCAATTTTAAAAAGTTTTTCTTCTTCTCATTTTTTAGTAAATTTGTACAGGAGAAGGGTTTACTAGCCCATTGCTCCCGGCATTTTAGTCGCCTCATACGACACGCATGGCTTACGGAGGAAAGATTCTTTTCCACTTCCCCATGGACAATAGAGAAAATAAAAAGAACAAGAGCTATTAAGAAAAAGAAGAAAAACCTAGATGTGTGTATGTATATATATGCATGTGTATGCCTGTGTAGTGTGACCTAAAGTGTAAGTAGAAGTAGGTAGATATACCTGTTATCCAGCGTGTTTATGAGACAGAAAAAAGACACCAGCAATCCTACCATCATGTAAAACAGTTTCAGGTTTCTGTTTCAGTCACCTGGCAGGATGGTAGTACCTCCCTGGGTGGTTGCTGTTTACCAACCTACTACCAATATTTATATTAGATATTTTGAGACAATTATAGTTAAAAATCTAATTTTATTTGTTAATATCAAAGGAAATGTAGTTAGAAGTGTTCCGTGGCTCGGCTGGTAGCGCACTCAGCTCAGATTTTGAGCGTTCAGGGTTAGATCCCCGGCACGACAGTTGTTATGGTAGGTCTCTGATCGTGGTAGTGCCACCTCTATACACGTGTGTGCACCTGAATGCATTCACCAATACTCACGTAGTAGTGTTGGGGGCGGGGGATACCTGAGGAATACTTGTGTGAGTCAGGCAACTGCCTGCTCCAGCTAGTGAGTCCCTTGCCTGCCGAGGGTCTCCAGCTAGTGAGTCCCTTGCCTGCTGAGGGTCTCATGGTGCGAGAATGGTAATCCACCACATAAGGACACTGAGGGTTAGGTGCCTTTCTCACAGATGAAATGTGACTAACCCGCTAGACGTTGCTCGGCCCTCCCCAGGGTGCCTTTGGCCGGAAACAAGGTACCTAAGGCGTTTATTGTGTACGGGAAGTGTAATTCCTGCCTTAAGCTAAACCACTATCTCAAACTTAGCATAAATATTTGTAGTTCTATGCATAGATCTAAATCTATGCATGAGTCGGCACCTCATAGGCGTCGTCCCCCACTTCCCTACATTCCCCACCTGGGGGAGTGAGTGTAACGGAATTTGGAAAATACGATATTTTCCACACCTTCTGTCCTTGTTCACCTAGTAGAAAATAGGTACCTGAGTATTAGTCATCTTAGACCTGCTATCCTTGTTTATTTAGCAGTAATTAAGTACCTGGGTATCAGTCACCTTATTTATACTGTCCCTCTTCACTTAACAGTAAATACCTGGGTGTCTTTGCACCTGTTGCCCCTGTTCACCTAGCAGTAAGTAGGTACATGGGTGTTAGTAGACGGTTGTGGGTGGTATCCCATGTTGTGATAGTGTACCTAACGTAAAGCTGGGCTTTGAAATGAGCTGAGGGAGGATAACAGTTCTTAGCCTGTAAAATTAATCTGAGTAAAAAAGAGAGAGAGAGAGAAAGCTGCTTAAAATATATTAAAAATATTGCATCATAATTGTTTGATATTCATCACTATGTGTGTTATCATGGTCCAGAATATTACTAATGTTGTCTTAAATGTATCATATATATTGCTCATTTCAGTATATAATTCTGCACACGTACATAATACTACACACGTACATAATACTGCACACGTACATAATACTGCACACGTACATAATACTGCACACGTACATAATACTGCACACGTACATAATACTGCACACGTACATAA
Organism: Cherax destructor; assembly: GCA_009830355.1. Lineage (NCBI taxonomy): Eukaryota > Metazoa > Arthropoda > Malacostraca > Decapoda > Parastacidae > Cherax > Cherax destructor. Next base: position 14,993 of record WNWK01032352.1, read on the forward strand.
TACTGCACACGTACATAATACTGCACACGTTACTCACAGTAATACTGCGTCACACACGTACATAATACTACACGTACATAATACTCACACGTACATAATACTGCACACGTACATAATACTGCACACGTACATAATACTGCACACGTACATAATACTGCACACGTACATAATACTGCACACGTACATAATACTGCACACGTACATAATACTGCACACGTACATAATACTGCACACGTACATAATACTAACGTACATAATAGCACACGTACATAATACTACACACGTACATAATACTGCACACGTACATAATACTGCACACGTACATAATACTGCACACGTACATAATACTGCACACGTACATAATACTAGCAAAAACACAGTAATAATACCAACGTACTATAACGTCATGCACACGTAAATACTATATATGGGACTACATTATACTACACACGTCATCATAATACTAACACGTACAATATATACGACAACGACGACGTCAAATACTGCACACGTACATAATAAAAGTAGACACATATGCAACTTGGGATTAATTGAGGAAACGTTCCTGCCACACAGTGGTTCATCAGTCAATACAAAGTACAAGGTGTAAGGAGAGTAGGAGTTTTGGAGGTGGAACAGTCCCGGCCGAGTCGATGTGTTCAGTCCATCAATCTTGTAAAGTACTGCATATGTCCGTAGAGGTGGCATTAATATTCTGTAAGTCAGGTGTAGGTGAAAGCAGACTGTGGTCATTGTAGACCTTCACTCATCCACTAGTCTGAAGTAGGTCTTCGTCAAAGGTTGACAAGTGTTGAAGAATTCGTTTGTATTAAGATCCAAGATTGCTGTGTCAGATATGTCGTTCTTGAACCATCATCCACGTACATAATACTGACATACATAATACTGCATACGTACATAATACTGCAAGGTTAATAATACTGACACGTACATAATACTGCACACGTACATAATACTGCACACGTACATAATACTGCAACGTACATAATACTGCAAAGGTTAATAATACTGCACACGTACATAATACTGCACAGGTACATAATACTACACACGTACATAATACTGCACACGTACATAATACTGCATACGTACATAATACTGCAAAGGTTAATAATACTGCACACGTACATAATACTGCACAGATACATAATACTGCACACGTACATAATACTGCACACGTACATAATACTGCACACGTACATAATACTGCACACGTACATAATACTGCACACGTACATAATACTGCACAGGTACATAATACTGCACACGTACATAATACTGCACACGTACATAATACTGCACACGTAAATAATACTACACACGTACATAATACTGCACACGTACATAATACTACACACGTACATAATACTGCACACGTAAATAATACTACACACGTACATAATACTGTACACGTACATAATACTACACACGTACATAATACTGCACACGTACATAATACTGCACAGGTACATAATACTGCACACGTACATAATACTCCACACGTACATAATACTGCACACGTACATAATACTGCACACGTACATAATTCTGCACACGTATATAATACTGCACACGTACATAATACTGCACACGTACATACTACTACACACGTACATAATACTGCACACATACATAATACTGCACACGTACATAATTCTGCACACGTATATAATACTGCACACGTACATAATACTGCACACGTACATAATACTACACACGTACATAATACTGCACACGTACATAATACTGGACACATACATAATACTACACACGTACATAATACTGCACACGTACATAATACTGCACACGTACATAATACTACACACGTACATAATACTACACACGTACATAATACTGCACACGTAAATAATACTACACACGTAAATATTACTGGGCACGTACATAATACTACACACGTACATAATACTACACACGTACATAATACTACACACGTACATAATACTGCACACGTACATAATACTGCACACGTACATAATATAAATTAGACACATATGCAACACTTGGGTATCTATATTGAGGAAACGTTTCGCCACACAGTGGCTTCATCAGTCCAATACAAAGTACAAAGGTGTAAGGAGAGTAGGAGTTTTGAGGTAATCAGTCCCTCGGCCTGTAGTCGATGTGTTCAGTCCATCAATCTTGTAAAAAGTACTGCATATGTCCGTAGAGGTGGCATATATACTGTAGTCAGGTGAGGTGAAGCAGCAGGAGGCGGGGTCATAGTGTTACCATCCACTAGTCGAAGTAGGTCTTCGTCCAAAGGTTGGACAAGTGTTGAAGAATTCGTTTGTATTAAGATCCCAAGATGTTGCTGTGTCAGACTTGTCGGTTCTTTGAACCATTCATCTACACACGTACATAATACTGGACACATACATAATACTGCATACGTACATAATACTGCAAAGGTTAATAATACTGTACACGTACATAATACTGCACAGGTACATAATACTGCACACGTACATGATACTGCACACGTACATAATACTGCAAAGGTTAATAATACTGCACACGTACATAATACTGCACAGGTACATAATACTGCACACGTACATAATACTGCACACGTACATAATACTGCACACGTACATAATACTGCATACGTAATAATACTGCAAAGGTTAATAATACTGCACACGTACATAATACTGCACAGTACATAATACTGACACGTACATAATACTGCACACGTACATAATACTGCACACGTACATAATACTGCACACGTACATAATACTGCACACGTACATAATACTGCACAGGTACATAATACTGCACACGTACATAATACTGCACACGTACATAATACTGCACACATACATAATACTGCACACGTACATAATACTGCACACGTATATAATACTGCACACGTACATAATACTGCACACCTACATAATACTACACACGTACATAATACTGCACACGTAAATAATACTACACACGTACATAATACTGCACACGTACATAATACTACACACGTACATAATACTGCACACGTAATAATACTGCACACGTACATAATACTGTACACGTACATAATACTACACACGTACATAATACTGCACACGTACATAATACTGCACAGGTACATAATACTGCACACGTACATAATACTGCACACGTACATAATACTGCACACGTACATAATACTGCACACGTACATAATTCTGCACACGTAATAATACTGCACACGTACATAATACTGCACACGATACTAATACATAATACTGCACACGTACATAATACTGCACACGTACATAATCTCCACTAATAATACTGACACGTACATAATACTGCACACGTACATAATACTACACATACATAATACTGACTACACGAAAAATAATTACACACTACATAATACTGCACACGTACATAATACTGCATACGTACATAATACTGCAAAGGTAAATAATACTGCACACGTACATAATACTGCACAGATACATAATACTGCACACGTACATAATACTGCACACGTACATAATACTGCACACGTACATAATACTGCAGAGGTAAATAATACTGCACACGTACATAATACTGCACAGGTACATAATACTGCACACGTACATAATACTGCACACATACATAATACTGCACACATACATAATACTGCACACGTACATAATACTGCACACGTACATAACACACACGTACATAACACTGTACACGAACAACTGGTGTTGTTTACAATGTTTATTCATAACAGGTTCCCACTTGCTTGTTATTGATTCACAGTATATTAGAATCAGTTGTTCATTAGCAAAAAATAAATTTCACGTTAAAATAAAAAAAAGGAAGGTAACGTTAGTTTGATTTATTAGTTGGTATATACGTAGGAGTTCATTTTTATTTAGAAAAAATATGCATTGCTATAGTAGACACTTTAATGGAAGCTTAATAGATTATGCGAGTGTCAGACACATTATATAGAAACATGTTGAGAAATATATTATTATAAGTGTGTGAGGAGGAGGATGTGGAGGAGGAGGAGGATGTGGAGGAGGAGGTGGATGTGGAGGAGGATGTGGAGGAGGCTGGAGACAGGGATGATATCGTGTCTGAGATCAATATGGTGTGAATATTATACAAAGAATGTGGAGAATAGAAATTAATAGAGAGTGAAAGGTTAGCAAAGCATAATTGCAGAGTGTGGAAGATGGTTGATGGGTAGTTTGGACAGTTAGGTAGGATGGTGTAGTGTGTCCAAGGTGTTGTAGTAATCCACTGTGTAAGGAAGGAGGTGAGAGGGTCATCTCTGGAAGTTGTACATGGATGGTATGGAATACACACAAGATGAAGACTTAGACAAAACCACAACATCTGGGTATATTTATTTGTAGACTTGTCGCCATCCTGTGTTGTTATCAATCATCTTTTTATATAGTTCCTCTTTCTATCGTTTATGTCCTTGTCTTGATAAAGCACACGTACTCCCACAAATACACATACCCAGATGCTGCACACGTGTCTAATTCTTCATCTCAGGCAGTGTTGGGGGGGGGGTGAAGGTTTTAAGTGGAAGAGGCTTGAGTATTCAGCAGGCTTATGTGACTGTGTTAAATCATAGTGAAGGAAGACAAGTGGTTTACAGGATGTGACATACTGGAGATGGGAAGTGCAGTGCCTGCACTCTGAGAGATGGGAAGTGCAGTGCCTGCACTCTGAGAGATGGGAAGTGCAGTGCCTGCACTCTGAGAGATGGGAAGTGCAGTGCCTGCACTCTGAGAGATATGAAGTGCAGTGCCTGCACTCTGAGAGACGGGTGCAGATTTTGCAGTTTAAATAGGCAATTGAATTGTAATGTCCGAGCACTTCAGGCAAAACAGTTATTTAGTGAATGATGGTGAAAGTTTCTTCTATTAGTGGCCCCCTACTTGGGTGTTGAATTTTACACAGTTATAAATTATCAAGTATAAAATTTTGTCCATAATTATAATACAGAAGGGATAATAAAAAATATACAGCATGTCTAAACAAACAAGGGAACGGATGGGGTTTGAACCCATGGTGAGTGAATCATAAGCCACTGGGCCAGTTGACCCAGTGGCTTACACTGGCTTAGAGTTTTAGACTCACTCACCATGGTTCAAGCCTCACCCGTTCCCTGGTTTGTTTACAATCATTTTATTACGATCTTTTGAGTGGTTACAGAATATCTTATATATTAAAAATAAATACTGTAATCTCCCATCACAGATACAGTGTCCTGTATCATTAATGTCCTTACTAAGCAGGTCACATTATAGTCAACTATGACCCCTGACAAAGGTCACCAATAAACAATAAGTATTTCCAGCCCTTATACTTCATCAACGGTGCTTTGATTACAGTAAAGGGCTCTTGATGGAAGGAACTGGGGATACCCTACTCTATAATTATGTCTCAGTCGGTGTTTTATCCCTGTAGTTTAAGTTCTTTCTTATGGATGTTAAGAATCCAGAGTTTTAACATCCGGATTAAAGTTGTATGTTAATAGTAAAATTACAGAATATTTGTACTGCAAATTAAACTATTTTCTGTAATGTTGTGTATTTAAACTATTTCAGAATTTATATCATTTAAATAACTTTAGTGTTACAGTTGTTACAGTGATAAATCTAGTTATTATTACTGGTTCTTGTTATCTTAGTTACATTGATAAATCTAGTTATTATTACTGGTTCTTGTTTTCTTAGTTACAGTGATAAATCTAGTTATTATTACTGGTTCTTGTTATCTTAGTTACAGTGATAAATCTAGTTATTATTACTGGTTCTTGTTTTCTTAGTTACAGTGATAAATCTAGTTATTATTACTGGTTCTTGTTTTCTTAGTTACAGTGATAAATCTAGTTATTATTACTGGTTCTTATTATCTTAGTTACAGTGATAAATCTAATTATTACTGGTTCTTGTTATCTTAGTTACAGTGATAAATCTAATTATTATTACTGGTTCTTGTTATCTTAGTTACAGTGATAAATCTAGTTATTATTACTGGTTCTTGTTATCTTAGTTACAGTGATAAATCTAGTTATTATTACTGGTTCTTGTTTTCTTAGTTACAGTGATAAATCTAGTTATTATTACTGGTTCTTGTTATCTTAGTTACAGTGATAAATCTAGTTATTATTACTGGTTCTTGTTATCTTAGTTACAGTGATAAATCTAGTTATTATTACTGGTTCTTGTTATCTTAGTTACAGTGATAAATCTAGTTATTGTTACTGGTTCTTGTTATCTTAGTTACAGTGATAAATCTAGTTATTATTACTGGTTCTTGTTTTCTTAGTTACAGTGATAAATCTAGTTATTATTACTGGTTCTTTTTATCTTAGTTACAGTGATAAATCTAGTTATTATTACTGGTTCTTGTTTTCTTAGTTACAGTGATAAATCTAGTTATTATTACTGGTTCTTGTTATCTTAGTTACAGTGATAAATCTAGTTATTATTACTGGTTCTTGTTATCTTAGTTACAGTGATAAATCTAGTTATTATTACTGGTTCTTGTTTTCTTAGTTACAGTGATAAATCTAGTTATTATTACTGGTTCTTGTTATCTTAGTTACAGTGATAAATCTAGTTATTATTACTGGTTCTTTTTATCTTAGTTACAGTGATAAATCTAGTTATTATTACTGGTTCTTGTTTTCTTAGTTACAGTGATAAATCTAGTTATTATTACTGGTTCTTGTTATCTTAGTTACAGTGATAAATCTAGTTATTATTACTGGTTCTTGTTTTCTTAGTTACAGTGATAAATCTAGTTATTAATATATAATTGTTCCAGGGAATGTGTAGTTCATAATTGTTCCAGGGAATGTGTGGTTCATAATTGTTCCAGGGAATGTGTAGCTCATAATTGTTCCAGGGAATGTGTGGTTCATAATTGTTCCAGGGAATGTGTAGCTCATAATTGTTCCAGGGAATGTGTGGTT
>WNWK01032353.1:0-21961 GCA_009830355.1 Cherax destructor
AGAACATCAAAAATTCGAGACAGGGTGACTGAGGATGGGCGACCACAGAGGAAGCCGTGGAAGTTGGGACCCCAGAGCGGGGCGACGTTTAGCAATGCGAGAATGGAAATGCGGGAAGTTTCCCTTGAAGCGAAGATGAGAGACAGCCATAGCGTATGAGAAGCCTTCCGCCTCTTTGAGACAACGGATTTCCCGCTCATTCAGGTAAACCTCACAATGGCGAGAGTACGATGGATGTGCCTCATGACAGTTAAGGCAAGAGGGAGGTAGAGTACAAGAAAGACTGGCATGGTCGTCAGCACCACAGACTGGGCATTCGGCCATGGACCTGCAATATTTTGCTGGATGACCAAAACGCCAGCAGTTTCTACACTGCTGTGGTGTAGGGGTCACCTTCCGAACTGTAGCGTTGACCTGCAATGTAGACCGAAGGTGGCAGTTCTCGGCAGTCAAAGCGTTAAACGAGCTATATTGCAAGGATAACGTCTTCGCTTATTGGCTGGGAGGACAAAAGTGTCAACTTTAAGGATAGGGAGTTCCTGGAGCTCAAGCTGCTCGAAAATGTCATCACCACATGTCTGGAAATTCCGTTGGACAATGGTGTGGGGCAAAATGACAGAACCACAACAAGAATTGAGGAATGGTGCTTGTCAATAGTAACAGGAGTAGTATCAATAGTTGTAAGAAGAGAAAGATCGCGAGCTTGGCCAGCATTCTGGACCGTGATGATGCGGTGCCGCTCTTGAGCGTGAAATGAGATGTTTTGACCAACATGGCGTAGCAGAGCCTTACCAATACTATGGTCTGAAAGATAGGTATTAGGAGAAGTCGGTCGAAGAGTAAAAACTTTGTCCATTAGTAGTTTGAAACAGAGAGTTTAAGGGGAGTGCGTGCGGCTTGTCGTTTCTGAGATGAACGAGAAGAAAGTGTCGAATCGTCATGTGGGTCTTGGTCGTTTGGGTGTGGGAACAGGGGTGGTCCGATGTGAGATGGGCGGCGATTCGAAATGCCGCACCGTCGAGGAAAGCCGGAATCAAGGTCAGAGAAGAGCGAAGGTCAGACGTATCGAAAGAGTCAGTCGGGTCCCTGGTACCTGAAGCAGGTGACAACCGGCACCAGCAAGAGGTACAGGGGCATGAGAGGTGTCCAAAGAGTTGTCCGTTAACGAGGCAGGGTCAGTACTGGGTGCGGTATCAGGAAGGGGCCCGGGGGTAGTGGGTTCATGGATTGGGTCAGCCATGGTTAGGTTACTTCTTTCTTTTATTTTTAAGAAAAAAAAAGAAAGAAGAAAATAAAATAAAAATAAAAAAGAATAAAAAAGGGGACGTGGAGGAATAGGTCCTAGGAGGAATGAAAGGAGCGCAAATCCCCCTCCGTGCCCAAGAGGACCTCAACACCCAAGTAGTGCAGATGCTGCATGGAACCGTGCCATACCCTACCCTTCATGCCAGTAAACCAGCAATCCGGGATAGCAACCTCACATCCACCGAGCCATCTCGGCGGACAAAAGAGAGGCGGCCGGATATCCGCCTAAAGCATACCGCCTTCGGCCACCATCCCGGAATCCGAAGGTGGCCTCCAGAGAACACCCGTCGCCCGAAAGATACCCAAAGCCACCCCGGGTGACCGGAGAGGATCGGGACATCCCCAGGCGATCCAGATTCCACGAGCAAACTACACCACCGCCAAGGACCTCAACGGAATGGGATGGACTACGATACCCTTCCCCCTACCTAGGAACTAGAATGCCTGAGAGAAGCTCCCAGGGTAAAACTGGGAAGGAAATAAGGCAGGGATGAGGAGGGAGGAGGAGGGAGGAAAGGAAAGGGAGGATGGGGAAGATGGGAAAAGGGAGGGGATTGGGGGTAATTAGGTTCGGTCTGAGGAAGAAGACCAAGAGGTCCAATTCCTCAGACCGATAGCCTCTTTACCACGACAAGGAGCCCCCCTTAAAGAGGAACAGAGATCAAAAACAATTGAAAATATGGAGAAATTGTTATTGGTGTGGATAAACCAAAAACTGCTAGTGGGTGATAGTGTTGTGCAATCCATCATATGTGAAAAAGCAAGGCAGTTGCATGCCGATCTTGTCAAGAAAATGACTGAAACCAGTGTTGATGTTGATGAATTTAAGGCCAGCAAAGGCTGGTTCGAAAACTTCAAGAAGAGAAGTGGCATACACAGTGTTGTAAGGCATGGTGAGGGTGCCAGTTCAGATAAACATGGGGCTGAAAAATTTGTGCGTGACTTTAAAGAATATGTAGAGGCAGAAGAATTCCAACCCCAATAAGTGTTTAATTGTGACAAAACAGCCCTCTTTTGGAAGAAAATGCCAAGGAGGACCTACATCACGCAGGAGGAAAAGGCAAAGCGAGGACACAAGCCTATGAAAGACAGGCAAACTCTAATGTTGTGTGGTAACGCTAGTGGGGATTTCAAAGTGAAGCCTTTACTGGTGTATCACTCTGAAAATCCCAGTGTGTTCAAGAAATACAGTGTTGACAAGAGTAAATTGTGTGTGATGTGGAAGTTTAATGGTAAGGCATGGGTCACTAGGGAAATTTTCCTGGAATGGTTTAATCAAGTGTTTGGCCCCAGTGTGAAGAAATATCTATTGGACAATATTATTATTATTATAATCAAATAGAAGTGCTAAACCACAGGGGTTATACAGCTATTGGACAATAAATAGCCACTTAAGTGCCTCCTGGTAATGGACAATGCTCCTGCTCATCCTCGAGACTTGGAAGACCAAATGTCTAAGAATTTCAAATTTGTAACAGTGAAGTTCTTGCCTCCTAACACCCTCCTCTCATCCAGCCCATGGACCAGCAGGTCATTGCAAACTTCAAAAAACTGTACACCAAAGCAATGTTTCAAGGTGCTTTGATGTGACCAATGACACTAAATTGACCCTAAAGAGTTCTGGAAGGATCACTTGATATCTTCCATTGCATAGCCTTATAGATAAAGCTTGGCAGGAGTGACTTCAGGACGATGAACTCTGCTTGGAGAAAGTTGTGGCCAGATTGTGTCCCAGAGAGTGATTTTGAAGGGTTTGGGGCTGACCCTGAGACCTATGGAAGTTGTGGAAAGTATTGTGGCATTGGGGAATTGCATGGGGTTGGATGTGAGTAGCCAGGATGTGGAAGAGTTGGTGGAGGACCACAATGAAGATCTAACCACTGAAGAGCTGCAAGAGCTTGAGCTGCAACAACATCAAACCACAACTCAGGAAATTGCTTCAGTGGAGGAAGAGAGATGTAAGGTGCCTTCTTCAGAGATTAAGGAGATTTGTGGAATGTGGAGTAGGGTTCATTCATTTGTGGAGGAACATCACCCTGAAAAGATGTTGCAATCCGTGCTGGCTACTTTTACAATGACAATGCCATGTCCCATTTTAGGGACATTTTAAAAACCGCCAGACACAGAGCTCTCTGGACAGATATTTAGTGCCACAGGTGTGCAGTGACTCTCAAGCTGGTCCTAGTGGGATTAAAAGACAAGAGAAGTGACCCCAGATGAGGACTTGGTACCTAGAGTCCTTATGGAGGGGGATTTCCCTTCCAAAAATTAGGGTCTCTTCCCTCTCCCCTCCTCCCTCTCTTCCATCCAGCAACATCAGTCTTCAATAAAGGTAAGTGCCACATAGAGTTCATTTATTTGTGCATGTAAATCTATCTTTAAGGCCCCCATTTTTTTTTTCCAAACTTCTGGGTTTCTGCAACGGATTAATTGAATTTCCATTATTTTTTATGGGGAAAATAGTTTTGGTTTTAGCCGATTTTGGTTTTAGCTGATCCATCTGGAACAAATTAAAATCGAAAACCAAGGGATGACTGTACATTTATTTAGATCAAGAGCTCAAAATCATCAAGGGCCCTCCCTAAGGAAATAAACTTTCTTGAAGTCATGCATACTCTCAGATTGAATATATACTTTATTATATCCTGTTGCTGCATGTAGCACATTTCACAAAGAGAACCTGATACACCAATTTGTTCAACAAGAGCATATAATCAACCAGCATTTCTTTTAATATTCCTCTATGGCATTGTATTTTTCGACTTTTTGATTGAAGATTGATCATTCCTTTCTCACTACTGTACTTAAATTTCCTGTATGTTATCACTACTCTCTCTCTCTCTCTCTCTCTGTCTATTTTGCAAACCTATCTATTTCACACTGAAACATTATACAGTGGACCCCCGAGTTTCGGTCACCTCGGAAATCATACAATTATGTAAGTATAATATTGTAAGTGCTTTTGTAAGTGTATTTTGGGGGTCTGAAATGGACTAACCTACTTGACATTATTCCTTAAGGAGTAAATTCGTTCGGTAATGGCACTTGAGCAGCCTTCTGGAATGAATTATGACCGAAACTCGAGGTCCACTGTATTCTGAAGCATTTCTCTTATGTCAGTAAGAAGAGTGAAGAACTGTGCCAGTACAATCAGCTGACTAGTATGTACTTGGAACTAGCATAAGAAGGTGTGTAAAATGTGAGTTGTGTAAGGCTGGTAGACTGATGGTAATGGTGCAAGAAGTGGTGACTTATAAAACATTGAATTTGTCAGTACAGGTCCGCCATCACAAATCCAGCAATCAGTCGTCGGTTCCATCAGTTATTCGGCACTAATTTCAAATTTCCAGGAGTCGCCACATCAACCTGCTGCTACTGTTTGGTGGCACTACTTGCTGCATAAGTCATTCCAATTTCTTTTTTTACATTTATTGTTATAACCTGTTTACTTTTAGCCCTAGCCATGGTTCCAACGAATAAAAAATGCTTCTCGTTGTGTAAAGCACATACACAGTACATTGTCCATAAAAGATAAGGTGGCTTTGAAGCCACTGTCGGTTGCCATGAGCTCAGTCTCGTGATGCAGGGAAATATGCTTTATTATTACGCTAATATCAACACTACGGCTTATTTACCTATCACGATTTATCTAATATGACATAATAAACAATATAAATAACATAAAAACATATTAAATACTCCAGAATGAATAATATTTCGCATAATACCGAGCGATTCAACGGAGGTATGAAGAAGATATGGGATACAAGTACCATCCTCCTATCCTTGTCTTGGGGGCTTATATTAGAGAAAACAGAGTGTAGCACAGGGCTAACTGTGATATACACTCGTAATGCACCCTAAAACAAACAAAAAAGCTATTCTCTCTACATAGATTATCATACATAGCAGCATATGTGTAGAGAACCTAGGATAACCAAAAAAGTCAGACAAAGTGACTTATTTCTAGTACCTAGCTTGGGCTTGCCATATATGATTTTGGTAAATATTTTTATTTTCAGTTGTTTGTTGGGCTATCTTATTGAAACTTGGCAATTTATGATGGAAAGACGCTTCTTAACGTACACCAAAAATAAAAGAAATCGGACATTAAATAACTGAGTTCACTTCTCAGCCATTAGCCCCTTAGCGGTATACTTTCGTATAGTTTTTATGGTTGTATTCTCGTTTTTGGTCTCATTTGATAGAATGGAAGATATATTACAGAAATAGATATGATTTTGATTGGTTTCATGACGAAAAGTACCTTGAAATTGAGCTCAAAGTAGCGGAAATGTTAGATTTTTGCCAATGTTCAATGAACTTTCTTGTGTAAGTTAAGTTGGTTAACTTTATTAAGTGTATTCTAACCTAACCACTCTGTAATCCGGGAAACTCAATAATCCGCACCTACAGGTCCCAATGATGCCAGATTTGTGATGGCAGACCTGTATTCAAATTCAAATTCAAATTCTTTATTTCATGTAATACAAGGTGGGGGTACTTATAGTTATACATTAAAGTTGATATTACAAGATGGCCAATAATATGCCTAGGTATGCCTAGGCTTTTCAGGCAGTCTTATGATAGGTCTTACTCAATAGCTATACAATGGATATACAGATTGTAAGGTTAGGTTAGGTTTACAAAATTTAGGTACTGGAATTTAAACATTGAGAATTTAACAATTAGTATAAAAAGTTAGCAATTAGTTTATATATTAATGATAAAGGTGATATATTGGCATAATATAGTTTCTATATTGGAGTATCTTAGGCAAACTTATGACTACTTAAGTATTATGGAGCAATAATTGTATTAAATTTTGGTTAGAACTGTGCAAATTAAGGGAATCACAGATATCAATAAGTGTATTTTGCTGTGGTTAGTAATGTGCAAATTAAAAAAGGGAAACACAGATATCAATAAGTGTATTTTGCTGTGGATATGTGCAAGATAAAAGTAGTTTTCGTATGGTTAACTACCGGTTGGGTGCGTAAGTGAGATAAGATGTTTTTACGGTGCTTTTGAAAATGGAGGTTGTGTCTGCAGTTCTAGAGTTTTCAGGCAGGGAGTTCCAGATTTTAGGCCCTTTTATCGCATTGAATTTTTGTATAGATTTAGTCGGACACGAGATGTCAGAGATGTTTATGTCTGGTATTATGTCTATAGGTCCTGTCACAACTGTCAGAAAGTGTTTTAGCTCAGGGTTAAGTTGGAATTAATGGTTCTATAAATGTAGATAGCAGAGTAGTAAGTATGGATGTTCTGGACAGTGGTAGGTTTAGGTCTTTGAAGAGGGGGGGGTGTGCTGCCTAGCGTTGGATTGTGTGATAATTCTTACTGCGGCTTTTGTTGGGTTATTATTGGCTTTAGGTGGGAAATTGCTGTTGATCCCCATGCACAAATGGCATATGTGAGGTAGGGATAGATGAGTGAGTAGTATAGTGTGAGTAGGGCTGATTGTGGTACATAATACCGTATCTTTGAGAGGATCCCCACAGTTTTGGACACTTTCTTTGTTATGTGTTGGATATGGGTGCTGAATTTCAGGCTGCTGTCAAGGTGACCCAGGAACTTGCCCTCGTTATGTCTAGCAATAGGTGTGAGTTGATCTTAATGTTTAATTTGGATCATCTGTTCTGTTGCCAAACTAATATAGAAGGTCTTATCAGTGTTGAGTGTAAGTTTATTGGCAGTCATCCATGTTGATATTTTTATTAATTCGTGTTAACAATGGTATTAAGCGTAAGGTTTGTGTGGGAGATGACATAAGTTGTATCGTCAGAAAAGAGTATTGGTTTCAGGTGTTGTATACATTGGGAAGATCATTGATGTATAAGAGGAAGAGCAGGGGACCAAGGACACTTCCCTGGGTCGCCGGTGTCTAGTGGTAGTGTCGTGGAGGATGTGTCTTTAATAGTGACATACTGGTACCTATTAGTGAGGTAGGATTTGAGGTATGCTAGTATGACCTCTTATTCCATAGTGGTCAAGTTTGTGGGTAGGATGCCGTGGTTTTACTGTGTCAAAAGCTTTCCTTAAGTCAATAAAAAGTCCTAGTGGATATTCCTTATTTTCAAGTGCTGTGTAAAGCAGGTCTATCATTTTACTATTGCATCGTTAGTGCTTTTATTTTTCCTGAAGCCAAATTGGCAGGGGGTTGGTATCTTTGTGTCGTTATAAGCAGTATAATCTCTTGTGCACAAGTTTCTCGAATATTTTGGATAGCAATGGTAGATTTGATATAGGCCTATAGTTATTTACGTCTGTAGGGTCACCACCTTTGTGTATTGGTGTAACCCTTGCTGTTTTGAGTAGTGTTGGGAAGGTGCTAGATTCTAATGATTTGTTAAAAAGTAAAGAAATAGGATATGAAAGGACATGAGCAGCTCGTTTGTATATTAGGGTGGAACTTGAGACAGATGTCCTGATTTATTTTAAGTGACTTGATTATCATGGAGACTTCAGTGGGTTCTGTAGGTGCAAGATATAAGGAGGATGGGAAATTCCATCTAGGTAATCACTTTCGTTTTTGGTATCTGGAATTTTACTGGCAAGATTTGATCCTATAGTTGAGAAGAAGTCATTTATCTTGTTTACTGTATCAATAGGCTGTAGTGGTGTTTCGTTTGGTTTAGTTAGGACAATATCCTATTTTTCAGTTTTGGGTGCCCATAATCTGTGGGGTGTTTTCAGGTCTTTTTATACTCCTCTTGTTTCAGTGAATCTGCTGGAGTAGTACTTGTTTGGCTTTTTATTAGTTTGGTGAGAACTGATAATGTGTTTAACAAACTCCTTATGTATGAATCCCTCTATATTGCTTCTCATATTGATGTTTCTTGTTAATATTTTAGTAAGTTGTTGTTATGGGCAGCCTAACCGTTTTTCGTAATCTGTTTCATTTTATAGGACAATGTTTGTTGTATAGTCTTAATTTATTAAGAAGGTGTCTGTCCACTCATCGATACCCTTGGCATTTGGGAATTCTATAGCCCAGTCAACTGTGTCTAACTCTGTTGTGAAGTTATTTTTGAAGCTTGGTCATGGAGTCGAATGAAACTTTTGTTTCTAGGAGGGGTTTCTAATGTTTGTTAAGAGGAAGGTGGGGTAGTGGTCTGTGGTGCTGTCTGATTATCCCGATTTGGGGGCTAGGAATTGGTCCTATATGGTCGTTTAGTTTCGTATCAGTAAGCCTGTTGGTTTGGGGTTTTGTTGGTATGAGAAGGGGTTTTTTATATTGTTGATGAAATGGTTTTTGGCTGGTCATCTGGTAGGCCAAGGTTGATGTTGAAGTCTCCAACTAAGATAAAAGGGGTGTTTGTTCAATTTTGGGTTTTTTTTTTATTTCGTTTTTTTTATGCTAAAACGGGGGGTTTGTAGGATCCCTAAATGGCCCCCCTGGTTATGGGAGTCTTAAGGTTTTTTTCAGTAAATTTAGCAAAAAAAAATTCTCCATATTCATCATTATAGAAAATGGGTCCGCAGGATATTTCATTAGAGTAATGTGCAAACCTCCCCCCTTATGTGGTCTGCAGTTGTGTATTGCTGTTATCCCCGTAGATATCTATTGTATCCGCAACCGGTTTCAGTAAGGGACAAAAATTGAAGGTTTTTTTTGGGAACCAAGGAGGGCAAGGTCATCATAGTGTTTGTAGGATGGACATTGTAGTTGAACTGTTATACTTTTAGTAGTGTTTAGGACAGTGTGGGCTTGTGATGCTGTGTGAAAGGGCGTTATTTTCCGTAAATTTTGAATGGGGGTTAATTAAAAGGGTTTGATCAGTTACGTGATCATTCATCATTTAGGTTAAATAGTGATTTTGTTATATCATTTTTGTGTGGTGAGTTATAGTACTGATATCTGTTGTGGGGGATTTTTTGGGAAAAGTATATAACTAATGCCATTGGTCAAATAGAGTATATAACAAATAAACATAGTGGTATTACTGCCTGTTACCATACCATTATGCATTGCACCCATGCACAGATAAAAAAGCAGTATAAACAATTTAAATTAAAAAAAGGGGTGTGGTATTTAGGAAAACATGATGTGTTGTAGGGTGATGTCATTATTGTAGACTATGGTTAAATATTGTGGGGGGTTATCATGTATGGTGGAACATTGTAGTGCAAGTATGGTGCCAGGTTATGGAAGGTTTCAATGTGGGGTTATTGGGAGGTTGTTGTATGCTTGGGTTTTTGCACAGCATGCCTTTCTTTTATAAAAAGAACGGACATGTGATCATTCCTTCATACGGAAAAAAAAGAAATGAATGAAGGAACTGGTGTTTGTTTTGGTGTCATCAGTCTTAACAGCCAGATGTAACCCCAACAACTAACTACACAGCGCCTGGTTCTAAGGCTCTCAGACTGTCATACTCATTATCAACCTCTCCAATCTCCTGGTGCTTTTGATCATAAACAGCTTCAGGCCTTCCCCAACAACAAACTACAAGCGCCGGTTTTTGGGGCTCTCAGACTGTCATACTAAAACCCTCCAATCTCCCTGGTGCTTTATGATCCAGGGCAAGTGCCCCCCAAGAGATACTATAGTAATACTAGATTTTTATCATATTTTTCCATAGAACATTCTTAACGTTAAATGCAAAAGAGGGCTATTTTGTTTTTTTTTTTTTTTTTTTGGGGGAAGATGTTTGCAGATAGAAAATCAATTACTGAAAACTCACTTAGAAATTAACTTGTAATACTGAATAAGTCAAAATTATGTGGTGATTTCTTAAAAAATCTGGTCCCTGGTTTTGTGCATCTCCAAACTTCAACAATGAAGTTTTTTTTCTAAGGTTGAATGTATTTTGGGGTCTGAAATAGACTAACCTCATGACAATTTAAGGAATAAATTGTTTTTGGCACTTGAGCAGCATTCTGGAAGAATTTTGGGAAAAAAAGGGACCACTGTAGTACAGTATCAAATGCCTATAAAATGGCATTTCAGTGTTAAATTAAAAAATATTTTAGTATGAATTAAAAATAACATCAAATTTTAAAATTAATGCATAGGCAAACCATTTCCATTCAAAAAATAAATTCCTTTTATTAATAAAGGGTAAACATTAAATATGTTGTTGTACAAGAATTAAAAACTAATCCATTGCTTTCATTTTTTAAATTTTTTCCCCCACGTAGATCTACGTTGGGCGGCCCCATGAATATATTAAAAAAAAAAATTGTTCTTTTTGTTTAAAATAAAGGGGCTTTTTGGCACCCTTAATATGTGCATTGAGGCCAAAAACCCCTTCTCTAATTCAAAAAACCCCAGGTTTTTCGTGGCAAGGTTAAAAACTTTAAAAAAAAAAAAAAGAGATTCGTTCGGGGAGTACATGAGTCAACGTATACACGTGGACATTTAAGGGGTTTAAAAAAACAAAAAATATTTTTCAAATACATTTAAAAAAACTAATTAATAATTTTTGGAATTTTTAAAAAAAAAAAAAAAACCTAGACAAACCTCTAGTTATCGGAAAAATGGACAGAAATCCGTAATTCTGCATTTTTTCTATAGGGATATGTCTGGTTGTCTTCTGGTATCAAAATTTTGATGTTTTTCTAGTATGGACTAAAAAAAGAGTTTTACAGCTTTTTGACTCAGAATATGTTTTTGGGAAATTTCAGACAATAAACATCCTTCCCAAAAAACAGTCCTTAAAAGGGAAAGGGCTCACGTTACAGTGAAACCTCCCCTTAATGAACTAATAGGGTGAGGGGGTAAATAATAATTCTCAAGTAATACTTGGTCCCCCGATGAAGAAAACAATTGGCACTAAGAATAAAGGATTATAACCTGAAACCCGTACACCATAAAACAAGTAATACATTTTTTGCATTTTTTAAAAGCATTGAAATTTCGACAACTAGGAAGCAAAAATGTATGGGAAAAAAAAATTTTTTCAAGTTAAGCAAACTTTAAAAAAAAAACAATACTGCATAATACGGAAAAATCAAAGTGCCTTTGACTAAAAAAATTTAAAAAAAAAAACCCATTAAAAAAAGGTTAAGGAAACCCTAGCCTTAAATCAACTATTTTATGAAAAAGGGGCCCAAAATAGGGGAGCTAATAACAAAAAAACCCATCGACAATAAAAAAAAATACAGTAACAAACAGAAACATGCAAAACTCACAAAGTGTTGATACCTAATTTAGTCCTCATCTTTGTACCAGTCATTATCAAACCCCGACATCCATTTTGGGGTTTCTTCCTTCAACATTTTAATATTTGTGTTTGGGAGGGGTTAATGATCTATTCAGGCCTGATAAAGAACCTGATGACAAAAAAAAATATTCATTAGATTCAATCTTTTTTTCCCCCCTGCTTTTAAATAAATGCTTTTTTAAATTTTTTATGTACAGTATAAAAAAAAATTTTTAGATAATAAAGAAAAATTTGTAAATACAATATCTTGAAAGGTGTATAAAATGGATTATAAGAAATATTTCATATTAATTTTCACAAAAAAAATTAGCTTCAGAAAATTAACTATAAATTAAATAGGGGATTTTGAAAACTGTGTGTAATTATCAATTTCAGCCAAAAAGCAGAGCTGTGCTTATGGTGTTCCAAAAAAATCAATCAAAAAAATTTTTCCCAGTGTTGAAATTTTTGTACATACTCTTAATCTGATATTTTCTACTTTTTGGGATTTTTATTATCACCCTTTCAAAAATTTTCCCAGTTTATAATTGAGAATCTTGTGTGTAGTTCCCTATACAATATTTTTATATATACATGTAAATCTCTGGGGCTAGATGGTCAGATCTATCTATACTCATAGTCTCTTTTTTTTTCAGGGTTTAGCACTTGATAAATGAAAAAAATTCACAAAGTGTTAACCGGGTTGAAGCCAACACAGATACAAACCCAAAAATTTGAAAACCCCCCCAAATTAAACTCTCTATTAAAAGTACTTTTTAATGGGATTTTTATTATCTCTGGGTCTCCTATTAGAATGTAGCTACATACCTGTAATAACTGTCATCTTTTTACATTTATTGTGTTATAATTTTGTTAAACTGTAATAACTTTTTTTATGTGTATGTTTTTTCTTACATTCTCCAAATGCAGTGGCAGTGGCAGGCTTTGAGTTGCCTTGATTGTGTCTTTGTGATAGGCACAGAGCCACTGTGAGCAGCAGAAGAGTCAGGAAGATAATCCCCTCCAACCAGCCACAAGAAGAAAAGGGGGCCTCCTCTGCTGTACCAGCATTCAACTCTCCCCTGAGTGCCCAAACACATTTAATTCCTAGACAACAGCAGCAAGATGTTAGTAAAGATTTTGCCTGGGTTTAAAATGAAACCCCTACTGTATATGAATTATATTTTGTACATATCACCACCAAAGCCTGCAGCAAGTATATCAATACAACTAAATCCCCCAAAATTAGACAAAAAAAAACCCTTTCCCCTTCAAGCTGAAAAAGGGAAAAGGGCCCCCTTACTACTTTTTTAATTTTTGGGAAATAATATGCAAAGAAAAAATGATAAAGATTTTAAAACACATATGACACATTTTTTGGAACACTTTAAAAAAAGGAAACAGAAAAAAGTAAAATAAAACTTTAAAATTAGTGAAAATGTGAAATCTTTTTTTGTAATTAATGTATTGAACCAAGTTTGGGGGCCCCCATGAAACTAATAGTTTCAAAAATAGAAAAAATTGAGTGCAAAACCTTGTAGTCGTACTAAACCCCTATAAAAAAAGATAATTTGAATGTCTTGGAAAAATGCAAATTATATGCTTTGTTAAATTTTTTTATTTTGTTATTGTTAAAGGGATAAACAATTAAATTCTGCATAAATAAAAATTGGGGGAAATTTAAATTGGAAGAAAAAAAAAAAAAATGTACAACGAATGAAAATTATAAATGGATTACTAAAAAATTTTGGGTACTAATGCATTTACAAAACATGCAACTCAGCACTCTGTAAATACTTTATTATTATTTTACAAAAAAAAAAAACTCCTTTAAAAATTCCCTTAAAAAAATCAGATTACCAATTGAACCTTTAAAACCAAAAGTAAATAAAAAAGTAAATAAGGGGGGTGTGAAGAAAAGCCTGAAAGAATATACCAAAAAAAAATTTTACTAAGGTTTTTTTTAAAAAACAGTTTCCATGATAAAGTAAAGGGGCCCCGAGTTTTTAGCTCTATACATACTTTCTCAATACCAAATTTTAAAAAAAAAGATTGTAGTGTCCCCCAAATCAGGTGGTGCATAAGTTAAAAAATACGCTGAAAAAAACAAATCAATGATTTGCCTGGGCATGCAGCAGGATGGGGACATGTTAGATAGGAGTGAATGGAGACGAATGGTTTTGGAAAAAGGGGGGGTTTAAGTGTGACAGTATCAGTCAACCCCCGGGTTCGATGGCGTCGGATAACGATAAAATTTTGGGTTTTTGATACTTTTCCCCTCAAAATATTGGTTATTTTCGATGAACCGCTCGGACTACGATTTGGGGCCCCGGGCGCGTACGCGTGGCCCAGCCCCGGGCAGGCCCCCCGGGGGCATCAGTGTGCTTTGTTTAAAGCAAGGCACCACCACCCCCGCATTCATACCAGTATATGTCATTATTCCACTGTTTTTAGTGCTTGCAACTGCAAATAAGCCACCATGGGTCCAAAAAACCCCCAGTGCCAGCCCTGTGGTAAAGAGGCTGAAAAAACGGTAGGGGGGGGGGAAAGGGGATAAAAGCAAAATATGAAAGTGGTGTGTGTATCACTGAGCGGGGGGGCTGTATGGCAAAGCCTATTCAACCATGGGTACCATTGGGGCCCAAAGGGGAAAAAACCGTAAAATCAAGGAAGCTTTTTTGGGAAAGGTAAATGTGATCACAAAACAGGGCCCAAAAATGCTGGAACATGTGGAAAATTTGTTGTTGGGGGGGACAACAAAAAATTGGGAGGGATAGTGTTAGGGGCAATAATATGTGAAAAAGCAAGGCAGTTGCAGTGATCTCCAGAAAATGCCTGCAAAGTGCTGAAGTGCAATTTAAAGCCAGCAAAGGCTGGGAAGTTTTTAAAAAGATGGGGGCACAAAAGTGTTGTGAGGCATGGTGAGGCAGCCAGTTCTGACAAAAGTGTGGCTGAAAAATATTGCAGGAATTCAAGGGGTACATAGAGGGTTTTAACAATTCCAACCCCAACAAGTGTTCAATTGTGACAAAAGGGGGCCCCTTTTTTGGGGAAAATCCAAACAGGACCTTCATTACACAGGAGGAAAAGGCACTCCCAGGACAAAAAAGCCTTGAAAGACAGGCTAACCTGTTTTTTTTGTGCAAATTTAGTGGTGATTATAAAGTGAAGCCTTTCTGGTGTATCATTCTGAAAACCCCGAGGTTTGGGGGGGATTGGTATTCCAAGTCTAATTTTTGTGATGTGGAAGTCTAACATCTAACAGTAAGGCATGGGCACAATGGACTTTTTTTTAGTTTTGGTTAAGGGCGTGTTTCCCCAGTGTAAAAAATACCCCCGGGAAAATAATTTGCCTCTTAAGTGCCTCCTGATAATGGAAAATGCCCTTGTCATCCTCAGACTTGGCAGAAAAATTGTGGGAGGACTTAAATTTCCCCATCAAAGTAAATTTTTCCCCCCAATCCCCCCTCTCCTAAACCCATCCCCCAAAGGTCATTTCTTTTTTAAAAAAAAAACTACACCAAAGCAATTTTAAAAGTGTTTAGATGTGACCACAGACATACATACCCCCAAAAAGGGGGTTTTTGGAAAAAATTTTTTCCCTTTTCCCATTGTGTCCCCCTTTTAAAGGTAAGGCTTGGGGGGGAGTGACCCAGGATTTTGAACTTTGCCTGGAGAAAATTGTGGCCAGACTGTGCCTGAGGGGGGATTTGGGTTTTTTGGGAGCCCGAACCCTCCCCCCGAGCCTGAGCCTGAGCCGGGTTTTGGGTGCAGAAATTGTGGAACTGGGGGGTCCAGGGGGTTGGGGGGAGTGGTGAGGAGGGGGGAAATTTTTGGGGTGGAGGAGCACAATGAAGAGATCCCTGAAGTCTGCAAAGCTTCAACAAAAAAAACAACAGACCACAGGTTAGGAAAATGGTTGAGGAGGAGGGGTGCCTTGTTCAGTGATTAAAAGATTTTGGAATCTGGGCGGGGTTGCAAGGCTTTATGGATGAATATCCCCCCAACCCAAAAAGTTTTGGCCCATGCGGGAAGGGGGGCCCCCATTTCGGGGGTTTTTTAAAAAAAATTTTGCCAGACACAGGCTCCCGGGGCAGTTTTTTTTTTTTTAAAAGGGTCCAGTGCCCCCAACCCCGGCCCCAATAGCTTTAAAAAAAAAAAATTTTAACCCCAGAAAAAAAATTTCCCCCGAGTGTTAAGGGAAAAGGGGGGTTTCCCCCCAAACATAACATACTACTCCACCCCTTTTCCCCCCCTCCCCTCTTCCACACATCAACAACCTTCAATAAATGGTGACATGTTATTGTACTATTATTTTTTTATTTCTTAAAAATTGTGTCATTGAAGTATTATTGTCATTGTAAGCTCAGTGAGAGTTCATAGGGTTAAAAACCGTTTTTTCACGGACCATCCGATCTTATTTGTAAAAAAACTTTTTTTTTTAAAACTTTTGGGTGTCTGGAACGGTTAATTTTTTTTTCCCTTTTTCTTATGGGGGGGGAAAAGAATGGGTAACGATATTTTTTTTTCGATAAGCCCCTGGAACGGGTTTAAAATCATTAACCCCGGGGGTTTTTTGATAATATTTTATGAAGGGGGGCAGGGGGAAACCCCGGGTTGCCGGGCTTTATCCAGGGGAAATAGTACAATGCCTGATTTAAAAAGGGGGGTTTTAGGATACTGGCTGTTTGGGTGACATCAAAAAATGTTTTTTGGGCACCCTGCAAAGACAGTGATTATGTGTGATTGTGGGGAAATGTTTCTTTCTTTTTGGGGCACCCCTGGGTTGGGGGGGACGGCCAAAAAATTAAAAAAAAAAAATAAATGGACAGCATTGAAGAAAAAAAAAGCAACTGTTAAAGTGTACTTCAAATAAATTTAAAAGTATTTTTAATACACTTTACTATCTCATTCCTAAACAAAAAATTTAATAAATTTCATAATACATTTGAAATACTAGATAGTGAGAACCTTTTTAAAATTTTAAGAGGTGAAAAAAATTTTTAAAAATTATAATCATAAAGAATGCCAGCCATCAAGTCTTATAACTTAAGGAAGGGAAAATGATAGTAAAATATTTACTATACAGATATTGCAATCATATCAATAGCTATCCAATTTTAAGGTTGCCATGTTCATTGTTTTTTTAGCCAGTTCTTGATTTAAATTAATGGTTGGGGTTCTTTTATTAGTAGGGCTAAGACAATTTTTGTAAACAATTAAAGGGAACCCTCCCCCAAGTTTAACCGTTTTCCCCCACCTTGCTCCATTTGGATTTCCGTTTACAGTCACTTTTCCTCATTTAAAAATTTAAAAAAAAAAGCAATTAATCCCTTCCGGCTCTCAGGAGGCAAGACAAGATACTTCAATATTTTGCTAATATCATCTATACGGCTTATTTATTTATCACAATTCTTTTTTAAAATGACATAATAAACAGTATAAATAACATAGAAACCTGATATATACTCTAGGAAAAGAAAAAAATAGCCAAAATTTTTGACAAGTGGAGCGGCCACAACCGCTCCCGATTGTTTTGGGATTCACTGATCTAGGTGATGGCCTTTAAAAGGGGTCTATTATTATAATTATTATTATATAGTACATTATTTTATACATTATTATTATTATTATTATACATTTATTATTATTATTATTATATTATATTATTATACAGTGGACCCCGGAAAAAAAACATTCTTCATTCCAGAATGCTGTTCAAGTGCTGTTAGCAAGAAATTTTTCCCAAAAGGAATGATAAAATTGTTAGTCCGTTTCAGCCCCCAAAAATACATTATAAAGCACTTACAAACGAGAATACACCCAAAAAAAACCATCGAAAAATACCTTTAAAGGTGAGGCTAATGCCTTGGGAAGTGAACTCCGTTATTTATGGTCCGATTTCTTTCATTTTGGTGTACGTTAAGAAGCATCTTTCCATCATACATTGCCCAAGTTTCAATAAGATAGCCCAACAAACAACTGAGACCCCAAATTTCCCCAATCAAAACCAAGACCCCCCTCACCAGCATAAAGGGGAAAAACCCCCCTTGAGGCCTGCTCGCATCGGGAAAATTTTTTACTCACGTCTGGAAGAAAAAAATTTCCCCGTTGACTGCTTGTATCGGGAAAAAATTTCCCACGTAGATCCCTTTTCGTAAGTGGAGGTTCTACTGTACTTAAATATATGCAGACATACCTGCCCCCCATATAACATGGATGCATTTTGAGAACAAGTCATGTAACTTTAATTGATACTATGTGAGCCCAATTTAGTAGCAAATACTACTGGGATAGTTTCCCAAAACCCCCTTCGGACCCCTTCCCCCGAATCATTATTCCCATCAGTCTCATTAATAAAATTTTCTGCAAAATTCATGCAAGAAAAAAAATATCCCCCAATGACATTATAAAAAAAAAAAGGAGCAAAATTGCTGCAAGAGCCATGTCAAATAAGGGGCAGGTATGAATAAAAAAAAAATTTCTTTAAAGAAAAAAATTAAAAAAAAAGATTAAAGTTATTTTTGTGCTATTTATTAAAAAAAACTATTAATACCAAACAACAAAAAACTACTGGTATTTGTAGATCCTTACCTTAAAAAATTGTCCAGGTACTCCCAAAATTTTTGTCAATCATGGCCAACACCCTTTACTTCTAGAACTGAGCATTCGATCCCCCGGTGCAAGTACAAATCTTTTTTTTTTCTTGTCAACATTTTCCCTCATGATTTTCATGCACTCAAAAAACATCCCATTCAATAGTCAGTGATTTTCCCCAAAAGGATAAAAAAGTACTCTACTTGTTCTCGTACCTAAAAAAAAGTTTCATCATGAAAAAATAAAACAGTACTCCTGGCATTCATCAGTACATAAGAATCAATTTTAATCCAATTATCTAATTATCAACACAAATTTTTGTATGGAAAAAAAAAACTACTTGTAAAAGATCAAAACAAATACAGTCCCGATTCTCCTGGTCACAAAAAAACATGAAAAAAGGGAAAATTTGGAAAAGAAAAAAAATCACAGTAATTTTTTTTTACCCTTGGTTCAATCTGTAACATGCCTCCCTTTTAAAAAACCCCCTTTTCTTATATTTTTTCACAGAGGTATCCATGAACAAAAAATTAAAACACATGACAGAAAGCTGGAATATAATGACAAACAAGTACATTTTTTTATGATGAATAAAATTAAGGGGTGAAAATGCCAATTCCCGATAAAAATTTTGGGGTTTTTTTCTGACATGTCTTTAAAATTTATGAAGTGTGCAAATTCCAAACCATTATACCAAAAAAAGGATTTTTTTAAAACCCCAGTAAATTGTTTTATAAAAAAATTTTGGGCAAAAAATGTTAATTTTAAAAAAAAACCCCTTTTCTAAATACCCCCCTTTTTTTCCTTTGGGAAAAAAAACCCAATTTTCAAAGGACAGAAGATAAAAAATTTAAAAAAATATTTTTTTTTTCCCTTTAATTTCAAAACACCCCTGAAAAATGCTTATTGAAAAATTTTTAAATTTTTATTTGTGCTAATTCATTTTAAATTTTCCCATCTTTTTTAAAGGGGAAATCCTTCAATGGCACTTGGCAGCATTCGGGAACAAATTTTTTCCCGAGGGACGACTTAGTTAGTTCCCGTATAATAATGCATTTCATTATAGTGTGGAATTATAATATTAAACAGAATTCAACATTTTATATGACATATTTATCCCATACCTAATATCAACGGCTAAATTATTAGTTGATGAACCCCTTTAAAAAGGGTTTTGAAGGGCATTTTATCAAAGGGGATTATAGCCATCCTTTCCTTTTTTTTTTTATCAAATCCGATCTCCCATTTATAACCACTATGCCCCCTAGGGGTTTAGACCCTTTCCCATGAATAAATAAAAAAAATAATAGTAATAATTTGTCAATGAAGAAATTTAAATTTTTGCAGATGAATATGTTTTTCATGTCAACTGTTCCAAGAGATGTATCAGTAATATCAGTCACATGTTATTGTGAGTCAGAATTTATCATTTCATCTGATATTATAAAACTCCATTTCTTTTGGGCTCGTATGAGGCAGATGGCATCAGAGAACCTGGAATTTGGCCATAAGGCTGTTTTTTCCCCTGTACCCGGGAAGCGGGTTAAAAGGTGCTGGTGCTGGAGTAGTCACGGGAATGCCTTCATGGGGGTCTGTTAAATTTAAGGCAAGACATGAAAGGGGTTTTAAAAAAGAAAGATGTGTTATAAATATTATATTTATAGGGAAATGTTAAACCCAAGTTACACAGTACAGCAATATGATAACATATAATTAAAATTTTTTTTTAAAATTTCAGATTATTTGTTAAAGATAATCTCTTTTATTTAATTATAAGTGTATAATTAGCTCTAGTGTTATTTGCTTTTTGTTGCTTTGAAAGGATATTCTGTATTATAAGCCCTTTTTTTTTTTTTTGCCAAGCTTCTTAATTTAATAGATTAAGCTAAATGTGGGAATATCAGTGGTAGTTTTTTTGTATGATGTCCTTGGGTTCTGGTAAAGTTCTCAATGGAGTCATAAGTCTTGTTTGTACTGCAGTTCGGGGTCTTGAACTGTATGAAAAAAATTAATATGTTAAGCAGAATGAACTTGTATTAATAGTTTTTGATAGGGAAAAAGATAAATGTGCAAGTATTGGGGGAACTGAAAGTTTCCCCCAAATTTTTACTACAAGAAGAATACCAATAGAGTATAAAAAAAAAAAAATAAAATTTTTCCATTACCTTAAAATCAAAATATCCTTTTATTCCTTTCTGAGGATCAAAAATTTTAAATTTTACAATTAGAAACAGGATCAACAATGAATGGAGATCTGCGGACATTTTCCCGGTTTTTTCTGAAAAATCTCTTGGGCACTACCATCCATGTAGTACCCAAACGACGTTTTCTTTTTCATCTGGATCAACAGCCTGAAAAATTATATATTGATTTTTTTGGAAAAAAAAAACTGTAATAAAAGATGACCAGTACAGTACAGTTTTTTCCCGTTATTCATATCCGAAGAGGGGAAAAATATTTATATTACAGGGTCTTCAAATACCCTTGTAATCTTTTGATGCAGTTTGAGGATTAATTTAGTGATGAAAACATGATAACTGGATGTATTTTCCTGTACGCATTGGGGTGTAACCAGGACTTGTTAAAACATATCATATAAAAAGAATACCTTGTGCTTTTTTTTTTTTTCTTTGGGGGGGCAAAAAACCGGCTGTCTCCCACCAAGGTGGACCAAAAAGTGAAAACACTTTTCCCATTCATTCACTTTATCATCTTGCCAGAAGCAGGCTGACATCACAGTTCAGATGTCAATTTTGTATTTAAAAAATAAAGGATTAATTATACTTTTAAAGGAATATTTTCTTATACGTAAAACAATATAGTATTACGGGAAGCATTTTCCCGTGCTTAAACATTTACATTTCAGCATGAGATCTATTTCCCTCTTAAACCATGTTTGGTCTATAGGAGTGGTACAAATACATTGGAAGTCTGCTATGGTCCTTCCTCTTTGAAACTAGGTATGTCCAGCTGCAATGCCCCCATTACAGATCCATAGTTCGTTTGGATATTAATAGTTAACAGAAGACTAGTATGGGACTTGAAGACACAGTTTTATATACCCACATCAGTTTCTATACAGAAGGGGCCATTCTACTATTTACTGACCCTCTAATGTGCCTTGTTATATATATATAAATGCCTTTGCCAAAAATTGGTTTTTGGTGGGAGTCTTTTTTAGTTATTGAAAGCTTAAAATTTGGGTACCCATCATATCTCAGGGCCATTTTTTTATCTTATGAAGCTAAATGCCACTTTTTCGAAGGCCTTTAAGACAGACTGACACTTTCATGTCTGTTTTCAAACCCCCTTTCCGTTTGTTAAACCAGAAGACATTTCCAAAAGGGAAGACTCTTAGCACAACTATTTTTTTTTTTATATTAATATCCCAGTTTGGAGAATTTGGTCATTTTTTCATATAGATTATTTTGCCATTGCTTGTGCGATAAATTCAGTAAATTTCTACCTCCCTTTCAGACAGCCCTCACATGACTTTAAGTTCTCAGTATCTAAAACTAAATTATATTTACTTTGACCTATTATCCATGTTTCATACCCCCCAGTCTGCCAAACAAATTTTGGTTTCCATTTTGACTGAAGAATTCATGGAAATTATATTGACCTCAGTTACCCCTTGTCAATTCCCGGGGGCACTACCCCCCAACCCATCCCCGTGTCAGCTACTTTAAATATATTGCATGCTAGGTGTTACTTAGCAGATTGAATTTCTTTAAAAATTTTTTATTTACCTAGGGGGCCAAAAGGAGACTCTTCTTAGCTCCCCATACGGCCTTGATTTTATCTAAACTTTATTATGGGGAAACAGGTGTATTCATCTATTGTAACAGCTATTCTCTCCAAGCTTCATTCTCCATCAAGACTATGTCTTAGTGCTTTTCACTCATCTC
>WNWK01032354.1:0-21961 GCA_009830355.1 Cherax destructor
TACCTATGGCGGCTTCTCGCTCTTTCTTTCTAGACTATTTCCGTTCTCATTCCCATGCCATCGCAGTATACACCGATGGTTCAAAGTCATCTGACAGCGTCGGATTCGCAGCAGTGTTTCCGACAGCGTCGTACGAGGGCATCTATTACCCTCGGCTAGCATATTTACGGCTGAATTGTATGCCATTCTTGTGGCACTTATCCGTTGCATCTATGCCTGTGTCACCATTTGTGGTCGTTTCAGACTCCTTAGTGCTTTACAGGCTATCCGTAAAATTGATACACCTCACCCCTAGTTCTTCGTATCCACCTTTGGTTACGCCGTATCTTTAGCAAGCATAAAGATAGTTTTTTGTTGGGTCCCTGGTCATGTTGACGTACAGGGCAATGAACAGGCAGACACTGCTGAGCGGTCAGCAGTACATGACCTTCCAGTTTCATATAGAGGTGTTCCTTTCACGGACTATTTTGCGGTCATTTCTACCCACCTTCGCACCCGTTGGCAACAACGCTGGTCTGACCTGCTGAATAACAAACTTCATTCTATTAAACCGGTTATAGGTTTCTGGCCTTCTTGTCACCAATGTCGAGGTTGGGAGACTACACTCTCCCGTCTTCGCATCGGCCACACTCATCTTACTCACAGGTATCTCATGGAGAGGCTCCCTGCCCCTCTGTGAGCATTGTCAGGTTCCAGTGTCTGTTCGACATATTCTGTTGGACTGCCCACTCTATCAACGAGCACGCAGAATTTACCTCCAACGACGTCTTCGCTCTGCGGCCCTTTCTTTACCTTCCCTTCTTGCAGATGGACCCTCCTTTAATCCTGACTCTCTCGTTGACTTTTTGACAGAAACTGACTTACTACACAAACTCTGAAGATTATACCTCTAGCACCTCCCTCAGTGCCTTCTACCTTGATCTCTTGCTACCCTCTATCCCTGCACTATCCACCATCCTGCTGCACTCCATACCCTACTAATCATCCATCTCCCTCTTACAACCCATTCTCCCTGCATCCTGCAATAACCTGCAGTGCTGTATAACCCCTTGTGGTTTAGCGCTTCTATTTGATTATAATAATAATAATAATAATGGAATATTGCTGCACACTAACTGAACCTTTCAAGGCAGGTGAAATTGCTGAACTAGAAAATGTACAGAGAACCTTCACGGCATGCATAACTACAATAAACCACCTCAATTACTGGGAATGCTTGAAGTTCCTAAACCTGTACTCTCTGGAACGGAGGCAGGAGAGATACATTATTATATACACTTGGAAAATCCTAGAGGGATTAGTACCAAACTTGCACACGAGTGTCACTCCCTACGAAAGCAAAAGACTCGGCAGACGATGTAACATCCCCCCAATGAAAAGCAAGGGTGCCACTAGCACGTTGAGAGGCAACACAATAAGTATCAGGGGCCCAAGACTGTTCAACTGCCTCCCAGCATACGTAAGGGGGATTACCAATAGACCTCTGGCTGTCTTCAAGCAGGCACTGGACAGGCATCTAAAGTCTGTGCCTGACCAGCCAGGCTGTGGTTCGTACGTTGGACTGCGTGCGGCCAGCAGTAACAGCCTGGTTGATCAGGCTCTGGTCCAACATGAGGCCTGGTCACAGATTGGGCCGCAGGGGCGTTGACCCCTGGAACACTCTCAAGGTAAACTCCAGGTAATGTTTTCCAACGGTGCCCCGTAGCCTGGTGGCTAAAGCTCTCGCTTCACACTGTGAGGGTCTGCGTTCGATTTCCAGCGAGGGTAGAAACATTGGGCGTGTTTCCATACACTGGTTGTCCATGTTCACCCATCAGTAAAATGGGTACCTGGGTGTTAGTGGACTGGTGTATGTCGCATCCTGGGTGTTAGTGGACTGGTGTGGGTCGCATCCTGGGTGTTAGTGGACTGGTGTGGGTCGCATCCTGGGTGTCAGTGGACTGGTGTGGGTCGCATCCTGGGTGTTAGTGGACTGGTGTGGGTCGCATCCTGGGTGTTAGTGGACTGGTGTGGGTCGCATCCTGGGTGTTAGTGGACTGGTGTGGGTCGCATCCTGGGACAAAACTGACCTAATTTGCGGGAAATGCTCAGCATAACAAGCGGCTTTCTATATAGTAATATGTCATTGATGCCAGGTATGGTCTGTATATCTTGTACATGTACTTGTAGTAAATAAAGATATTATTATTATTAACCGTACCGGAGATTTGAACTTTGGACCTCAGTGTGAGAGCTGAGTGCGTAGCCATCGAGCTACGGGACACCTACATTGATGTCAGCTAAGCCTGTATACCTTGTACATGTACTTGAAATAAATATTATTATTATATCCCCCACAGCCGCTGTATAATCCCTAAAGGTTTAGTGCCCCCCAAAAAAAAAAAAATAGATCTGGCAACGCTGCTACAGTCAGCAGCAGCAGCTCAGTGTTAGTGAAATAGTGACGGGTTAGTGTTACAGCGGCGGCCTCCATGATATTTACCACCCACTACCCTCAAACTTACTTATTCAACTCACATTCTGGTTCTGAGATATTGACCATGTCTCAGGACAAGAGGAAGAACCATTTGAAGATGCTTGTTGCCAGACAAGCAAAAATAAGACAGAAGCTGACGGGTATCCCAGCCACCACGACTGACCCAGACAACAACAGCCATATAATCGAGGTGCTTGACAGCAATACATTTTACACGTCTGAGAATGAAGCTTCGTTTTCGGAAGACATTGACACCTTTGAAGAGGATCAGGACAGCGTCTTTGAAGTAAGGAAGAAAAGGAAAGATTTTGCAAAACACTCGTCTGGATTACTAACGAAAAGAAGACGGATGTTACCAGCAAAAATATATGGAAATTCTTCATTATTTGCTACTGCCACTAGTAACGTGGTCCAGCAAGTAACAGCTGACGTAGTCCAGCACGCAACAACTGACGTGGTCCAGCAAGCAACAGCTGACGTAGTCCAGCAAGTAACAGCTGACGTTGTCCAGCAAGCAACAGCTGACGTAGTCCAGCAAGTAACAGCTGACGTTGTCCAGCAAGCAACAGCTGACGTAGTCCAGCAAGTAACAGCTGACGTTGATCCAGCAAGCAACAGCTGACGTAGTCCAGCAAGTAACAGCTGACGTTGTCCAGCAAGCAACAGCTGACGTTGTCCAGCAAGTAACAGCTGACGTAGTCCAGCAAGCAACAACTGACGTGGTCCAGCAAGCAACAACTGACATGGTCCAGCAAGCAACAGCTGATGTGGTCCGGCAAGTAACAGCTGACGTTGTCCAGCCAGCAACAGCTGACGTTGTCCAGCAAGTAACAGCTGACGTCCAGCAAGCAACAGCTGACGTTGTCCAGCAAGCAACAGCTGACGTTGTCCGGCAAGCAACAACTGACGTCCAGCAAGTAACAGCTGACGTTCAGCAAGCAACAGCTGACGTTGTCCAGCAAGCAACAGCTGACGTTGTCCGGCAAGCAACAACTAACGTTGTCAAGCAAGCAACAACTGACGTAGTCCAGCAAGCAACAGATGACGTAGTCCAGCAAGCGACAACTGACGTTGTTCAGCAAGCGACAACTGATGTGGTCCAGCAAGTAACAGCAGACGTAGTCCAGCAAGCAACAACTGACGTTGTCCAGCAAGCAGTAACTGACGTGGTCCAGCAAGTAACAACTGACGTGGTCCAACAAGCAATAACTGACGTTGTCCAGCGAGTAACAACTGACGTGGTCCAGCGAGCAACAACTGACATGGTCCAGCGAGCAATAACTGACGTGGTCCAGCAGGTAACAGCTGACGTGGTCCAGCAAGTAACAGCTGACGTGGTCCAGCAAGTAACAGCTGACATGATTCAGCAAGTAACAGCTGATGTAATCCAGCAAGTAACATCTGATGTGGTCCAGCAGGTAATACCTGACGTCGTCCAGCAAGTATCACCTGACGTGATCCAGCCAGTATCACCTGATGTGATCCAGCAAGTATCACCTGACGTGATCCAGCAAGTATCACCTGATGTGATCCAGCAAGTATCACCTGACGTGATCCAGCAAGTATCGCCTGACGTGATCCAGCAAATAACATCTGACGTGATGCAGCAAATATCTGACATGATCCAGCAAGTAACACCTGACGTGATCCAGCAAATAACATCTGACGTGGTCCAGCAAGTAACAAGTGACGTGGTCCATCAAGTATCACCTGACGTGGTCCAGCAAGTAACAGCTGATGTGACCCATCAAGAAACATCTCCACTAGAAATTGACAAGTCTGCAGAAAACGATTCGTTAGTCATGACGCTGTACTCTAACTTGTTGCAAATAGCTAAAGATAATTGCTATAACTGTGGTTCAGAAGAGATGACTCCTAATTTTGTAACTCGTAATCAAGAACTATTTGTAACTGTGTCTTGCAATAAATGCAATATTGTGACTAATGCTGCAGCTCATAAACTGGGTGAAATAAATAGGCAAACATGTTTAAATATTTACGCTGAACTTTTGAATGGTAGCGGCTACCAAAGTTTTGTGAAATATAATGATTTAAGGGAGAACCTTGTTCTAAAAACATTTAGAAAGTTTACAAGATTCATTACTGAGAGAGCTGTTGCAGAGTGTAAGAAAATATTGCAAGAAAGTCGTGACAGTGTGTTTGCCGAGTATGCGAAGAATGGAATACTACCAGACGATAATGGTGTACTTGATGTTAATGTGTCGTTTAATGTTACCTGGCAGAGTCGTGACTTTCATACAAAGATGGGATTGTGTGTAGTAACTGACGCAGATACTGGCCTTGTTCTTGACTATCAAACATTAACAAAGTATTGCAACCGTTGTTCAAACCTACATACCTTGCACAACGATAAGAAAATAACCACAGAGCATTTTTTATTACAACGTGCAAAACATGAACCAGTTTGTAAGATTTTTGACACTAGCAGTTCAAGTGATGTGGAAGCCAAAGCAGCTGAAGCGATATGGGGACGATCATTAGTTTATAATATGCGTTATTTGAATCTCATTAATGAAGGTGAGGATTCTGTGTACATAGTACTTAACAATATGAACAATGGTCTAGGTCCTTATTTTGGTCCTAAAGTGAATAAAGTGGAGTGGGTGGACCACTATGCAAAAAGACTGAAAAGCCGTCTAATAAAATTGATTGAAGAAAATTATATTGTCAGGGAAATAAATGGAAAGAAAGCTAAGCTGTTTCTGATGAAGGGAAAGGGGAAGCTGTCGGATGATAATGTTGACAAATTAGTTTGTTATTTTAGTCGAGCAATAAAGAAGTCTATTGGAACGAGCATAGAAACAATGAGAAATGCCATCTTAGCAAGCTATTTTCATTGCACATCATCAGACAAAGAGCCAAATCATAATTTATGCCCTACTTCAAAAACATCTTGGTGCTTCTACAATAAAGCCATTGCCAACTATGTATCAGTACCCTCTCACAGCACTATGAAAGTTGTAGTCCATTTAAAGCCAGCCCACCATGAACAAGTGCTAAGAGTTTACAAGGACTTGACCGAGGATGATATGATGCAACGTTGCTTAAAAGGAAAAATTTTGGTTCTTCACACTGAAAATTTCCAACAGAGAGTATGGACTTGCAGCCCCAACGGACAAAGCAGTAACATAAATTCACTAGATTTAGAAGCTGCACAAGTAACAGCGCTGCCAAATAAAGCTATTGCTAACAATGAAGGAATATCCTCTCACAGCAATAAGTTTTCTGTTCAGTTGAAGTCTGTGCACCAAAAACAAGTACAAAGAGCTTACGAGGATTTGAGTAAAGAAGATATAATGCATCGTTGCTTAGACCAGAGAACAAAACATCCCAGCGAGAATTTCCACCAGAGAGTATGGACTTACTGCCCAAAGGGACAATACAGAAACAAGAGGAGTCTAGATTTAGCAGTTGCACAAGTAACAGCAGAATATACATGTGGATATCATGGAGGCAACCTTGACACTTCTCCTGGGTTTCAACGCAACGCTCATACACACCTGTTCCTAAATAATCAGAATAATAATGTAAAAGACTGGCAAAGGTGTGTTGTTAATGAGTGTTTTACAGTAGTATTCAAATTCAAATTTATTTCATTGAAAGTTTACATCGAGATTTTGTAATTACAATAATGAATTGCAGTGCAAAGAGAGCCACTATCATGCCATGGCATTATGGACAGACTAAATCTAATGGCTTAGACTACCTATAATACTAGAGAAATTGATCATAGTTGTAATAGTTGAACATTGCAAAGTTAAGGATACATGTATATGTATTTCCAGAATACAGTGGTCCCTCGGTTTTCGCCGAAAATTCGTTCCAGAATGCTGCTCAAGTGCTATTACCGAACGAATTTACTTCTTTAAGAAATAATGTCACGTAGGTTAGTCTATTTCAGACCCCCAAAAATACACTTGCAACAGCACTTACGAAAATACACTTACATAAATGTTCGAGTTTGGAGATGCACGAAAACCGAGGGACCACTGTACAGTGGTCCCTCGTAGACTAACCTACGTGACATTATTTCTTAAGGAAGTAAATTCGTTCGGTAATGACACTTGAGCAGCATTCTGGAACGAATTTTCGGCGAAAACCGAGGGACCACTGTAGTTGGTAATATATTGGAGTAAGTAAGTTTATTCAGGTATACACAAATACATTTACATAGATCATCATACATAGCAGCATGTGTAGAGAGAACCTAGGATAACCGAAAAAAGTCAGACATAGTGACTTACTGTATTTCCATTGGAGTCCATTTAATACCTTAATACAGTGGTCCCTCGGTTTTCGCCGAAAATTCGTTCCAGAATGCTGCTCAAGTGCCATTACCGAACGAATTTACTTCCTTAAGAAATAATGTCACGTAGGTTAGTCTATTTCAGACCCCCAAAAATACACTTGCAACAGCACTTACGAAAATACATTTACATAAATGTTCGAGTTTGGAGATGCACGAAAACCGAGGGACCACTGTATTATACACCGTAGGAGATAGTATATGTTTTTATACTATAAAGAATATATACTAGGAATAAGGTGAAAAGAGTTATTTACATTTTCATCCCCTTCTGTCGCTACATTCATTAGGTGGAAAAATAAACACGTAAGCAGTATAATGTGATCCTTTATTGACAACGTTTCGCCCACGCAGTGGGCTTTATCGAGTCACAAACAGATTTACCTGGATAACAGAAACATGAGTATTTATAGGATTTAGTCAATAAAGGATCACATTACGTATACTGCTTATGTGTGTATTTTTCCATTGTGTCGGTATTTTATACCATTTATTTCCATCACATTCTTTAGGTAGTTTTTGGCTCTAATCTTGAACTGTCTCATGCTATGACTGGCTTTGACATGTGCAGGTAGTCTGTTCCATTCCTTTATTGCTATACAATAAAAGGTGTTTGAAGCCTGGCCACTGACTGTGGGTACTACAAAGTTGTGCTCTCTCCCCCTAGTACTATGACTGCTTTGGTTCCCAGCCTTGACAAAATTGGCAGCAAGATATTCTGAACACTGTGAGCAATTTTATAAACTTGATTCAATTTAAGTTGTTTTACTCTGTCTTCAATATTCAGCATATCCAATTGTTGTAATTCATCCTGGCCTACATGTTCTCTTGGGCCCATGTCCAGGATGAATCTTACCATATTGTTCTGGGTGATTTGCAGTCTATCTTTCAATTTTTTGTCAAGGCAGAGTACCATGAAGAGCAAGCATAGTCCATATAACATTGTATAAGAGCTAGACATAGGGTCCTGCGAGCCTCAGTAGGTAGAAATGAAGCAAATGGTCACAATTTACTAATGCTTGGCTGAGTTGGGTGAAAATTTATGCTTTATTATTTACAGTATAATATTTGTATGTTTAGCAATTGACATTGTACTTTTGGGGCAAATTGTTAAAAAAATAATTTTGTTTGGTTATGTTAGGTTATCTTCTAAGTCAAAGATTTATTTCCACATGGCAGTGCAGACCATTTTGGGCAAGCTTAAACCCAACTTAAGACTTCAGTGGCAATAATTATTATTTGCTTAAGTATGAGGACATTAAAGGTATACAAACAACAAATTTAGGCATTACCAGGAGAATGAACAATCAATTATTTTCTTAAGGTTAAATTATGATTACAAGTAATCAGTAAGATTATATAGTTTTTAACATTTTTGGTTGAAAGAATTGTTTAACATATTTAACACTTTTTTAACATTGTTGCTAGGATATATTAGGGAAAGATGTTTTAAATACTTGGAGAGGGTTTTGGGGGTCAACGCCCCTGTGACCCAGTCTGTGACTAGGCCTCATGGTGGATCAGGTCCTGATCAACCAGGCTGTTACTGTTGGCCACACGCAACCTGACGTACAAACCACAGCCCGGCTGTGGTCTATTGGTAATCCCCCTTATGTATGCTGCTTGGGCCCCTGACAATTATTGTGTTGTCTCTTATCGTGCTAGTGGCACCTCTGCTTTTCATTGGGGAGATGTTGCATTGTCTGCCGAGTCTTTTGCTTTCATAGGGAGTGATTTTCGTGTGCAAGTTTGGTACTAATCCCTCTATCCTAGAGGGATTAGTATCAAATGTATATAATCATGTATCTCTCCCACCTGCATTCTAGGGAGTACAGGTTGAGGAACTTCAAGCGTTTCAAGTAATTGAGGTGTTTTATCGCAGTTGTGTGTTCCATGAAGGTTCTCTGTACATTTTCTAGGTCAGCAGTTTTACCTGCCATAATAATAATAATAATAATAGTTTATTTAGACATGATACAATGTTGAACTACATGGTTAGGTATAAATGAGGTGTACATGCCAAAAGCCCCTAATATGCTGAGCATTGTGGGCATTCTTAAGATTAATTAACAGTTGAATACAGTGGTCCCTCGGTTTTCGCCGAAAATTCGTTCCAGAATGCTGCTCAAGTTCCATTACCGAATGAATTTACTTCCTTAAGAAATAATGTCACATAGGTTAGTCTATTTCAGACCCCCAAAAATACACTTGCAACAGCACTTGCGAAAATACACTTACATAAATGTTCGAGTTTGGAGATGCACGAAAACCGAGGGACCACTGTACAGTGGACCCCGAGTTTCGTAAAAACTTCACTCCTGAAGTCTGCTCAAGTGCCATTACCGAACGAATTTACCCCCTTAAGAAAAAATGTCACGTAGGTTAGTCTATTTCAGACCCCCAAAAATACTTTTCCACAAGCACTTACAATATTATACTTACATAAATGTACGATTTCCGGGGTTTACGAAACTCGGGGGTCCACTGTACATGGTAAAAAAATATGGTTGATAATTTACAAAATAAGTATAGTTGTGTATGTAAGTTGTAAAATTTGAATATAAGTTGAACATAACAATTTATTAATTGCAGCAATGCAATTAATTGAATGAGATCAAACAAATTAAAACAATTAGTTGTATTGCAATTACAGTTTATATGGTCATTATATAAGTTACATTTTTTTTTTTATTAACACACAGGCCGATTCCCACCAAGGCAGGGTGGCCCGAAAAAGAAAAACTTTCATCATCATTCACTCCATCACTGTCTTGCCAGAGGGGTGCTTTACACTACAGTTATAAAACTGCAACATTAACACCCCTCCTTCAGAGTGCAGAC
This sequence comes from Cherax destructor, assembly GCA_009830355.1. Taxonomy (NCBI): domain Eukaryota; kingdom Metazoa; phylum Arthropoda; class Malacostraca; order Decapoda; family Parastacidae; genus Cherax; species Cherax destructor. The sequence goes on from WNWK01032354.1 coordinate 9,645, forward strand.
ACTGTACTTCCCATCTCCAGGACTCTAGTCCGGCCTGCCGGTTTCCCTGAATCCCTTCATAAATGTTACTTTGCTCACACTCCAACAGCACATCAAGGTGCTGTTAGTGTGCAGCAATATTCCAGCCTAGATCGAACAAGTGACCTGAAGAGTGTTATCTTGGGCTTGGCATCCCTAGTTTTGAAGGTTCTCATTATTCATCCTGTCATTTTTCTAGCAGATGCGATGAATACAATGTTGTGGTCTTTGAAAGTGAGATCCTTTGACATTATCACTCCCAGGTCTTTTACAATAGTTTTTCACAAAGTTAAGGATATTCTTTCAAAATAGTTAGTAATGTATCATTGAGAAATGCAGCAAATGGTCACAATTTACTTCTGCCTGGCAGAGGTGGGTGAAAATTGATGTTTTTAAGTTTCCAGTATGTTCAGCAATTGACATTGAATTTTTCGGTCAAATTATTAACCAAACTTATTTTATTTATTTATTTTTTTGTTAGCTTACCTTAAGATAGGATGGATTCTAACACAATAACCAGACCTAACCCTTAACCTAACCTAATAATTATTCAACAGTGATATGCACGTTGTTGATGCAGGAATCATTTCATTGTTAATAAAAATACTCATGTTCACAAAAGTTGCCAATTGTTGTATAATGTAATTTCACAGTTTTCATATGGTAAACTCTAGGGTGACTTTTATTGTTTAAACTGAGACTACAGTATTATTGCAATGCCAAGTCTGAATTCTAATGCTGATTTGGTTTGGCTCATATAAGAAGTGTTTAGGTTATAACGTGCTACACAAATGCGTGTTGTAACACGAGTCTGCTGTATTTCTATGAAATATTTACCCTTCAAGGATGGTACAGTACCTTGATGCTAGTGAAGGGATTTAGTAAGTTTATTCAGGTATAGGTACACATAAATACGGTTACATAAATTATCACACATAGCACATGTGTAGATTATCTAGTATAATCCAAGAATTAGAAATATCCTCCCCTTACTCTGATTAAATGCGTAATCCTTATGGATTTAGAGCTTTCCCTTAAATTTTTTTTAACACCAATAGCCATCTTCCACAAAGGTAGGGTGATCCCAAAAATTAACCCTTTCACAGTAGGGACCCAAGAAATTAACTGCTGACAATGACAGGATTTAACGAAAAAATTCTTAAATGGTCAAGATTTTTTCTGAAGGCAATGGCTCTGAAATTATGAAATTTTTGCAGAAAATTTAAAGAATTATGCCAGCACAAGGTTGATGGTCTGGGTGAAATTTACACATCAGTAATTTTGTCCACTTATAGTCCTATTTTAAGCTAATTCCATTGTTCAGTTCAACCAAATTTTTAGCTATTTCACTTGTACGTATACCATCCGTTCTGTTAAATGGGCACAAGAAACTGCCATTCAACTATGAGAAACACGATGTATAATTTGGTCAGTTTTACACAAAATTCAACAAATTCCAATTTAAAAATATAATTCAAAGTAAAAACTTCATACCAGCAACTGAAGCAGTCTTTCCTCTGCTCATTAATCATGTCCCCCAGGCCCTTCATTTCGAATCCATCATGCAAAAAAAATCAAAGTTTTACTCTATTTCTTACAAATACTGTGGTACCTCTACTTACAAGCAGCTCCCAACTCGAACTATATTTCCCACATCCAGGACTTTCATCTGGCTAAGCAGTTTCCCTGAATCCTTTCATAAGCATATCAAATCGTAGCCACCACTATTTTCCTGCTGGATGTTAGAACTACTATGAAAGGTGGAAATATTAAAAAAATAAATTGCGAATAGTAGGTGGAAATGCAGTACGTGAAGGCATGAAAAGTAAAGGTCTACTGTATATGTGGAGAGTATGTATTTGAGGGCTTGGTCCCAGATCTGCACTCTGCCATAACTCGACTGGAGTGAGAGATATATAGGAGGAAGTGTAAAATAAACCCAGTGAAGGGCAAGGGCACTATGGGCACAACATGAACATTGCATCAACTGGCCAAGTATCTCCACCAAGTGCCAGATAAACCAGGTGCTGTGATGAATGTGTGTGCCAGCAAGCCAGCAGTAGCAACCTGGTTAACCAGGGAAGCACCATACAAGCCTAGCCCAGGGCTGGGCTCTGCTCTGGGAGCAGAAAAAACTGGAAACTCAAGGATACTATATCAAAAGTAAAGGTGGTTGTTCATTATATCAAACTCATAATGTTACTAGGTAGAGAATGTTCAGTTGCTTGTGAATGTTTTTTTTGAAGATTCAAAGCTGTCAGAACAAAGTTTTTGACAAATGTTAACATTTGAGTCTCCTACACAGAATAATGCTGGTCTGCGACCGCTGTGAAATGAGGTACGTTGATGATACGAGGTGTGCTGTCATGTGTTCATCGTGTGTTAAAGAAGAAGGAATCAGATTTTCTCATCTAGATAATAAATGTCGATCATGTGGGCTAATCTATTGTCTAGATGGTAAGCTAATAACTAGCAATGGTTTATGTTTATATATTTTTGGATGTGTGAAATCAATATTTTTTTGAGAAGACATTTTTCCTTGTGTATTTTTTTCCCTAAATGAAGTAAATTATTTCTTCCAGGAGAATGTGTGTGTCCAGGATGCTCTTTCGTTCCTTATGGGGAGTTTGTGTGTTACAAATGTGAACTGGTGACGGATAATCTCTTGTTACATGAGTGTAAACTTGGTAAGATATTTGTAGTCTGTGTAGTATTTTGAATGTTTTTATGTGATCTCTCCCACAGTGCCTGTGATGATAATAAACAGCATACAGCGGTCCGGATTCATATTGCGTACTTGATGCTACACTTCGTCTGAATGTTTTCTGGAGGTATCTTCTAAAGAATAATTAGGTACAATACACACAACTCACATGTAGGAGACTGAAAGTTATGATGACATTTCGGTCCGACTTGGACCATTAACCAGTCATACAAGTGTGAAGGGAAAGGAGCCAGAATATAAACAAGAGTGGTGGCAGGGACGGGAGAAGTGTAACGTGGGAGGAATAGTATGAAAATGGTAGTGGTGGAAGTGGTAGTAGAAAAAGTGCAACAGTGGTAGAGGTGGCAGTAGAAAAAGTAGTGCAACAGTGGTAGAGGTGGCAATAAGAAGGTAGTAGAGGTAGTAGAAAAAAGGGAAAGAGTGGAGACTTAGTGAAGAGATAGTAATAGTGGAGGTAGTCAAAGAAAAAGAGAAAAGAGCATTCCAGGACAGCTAGTGGCCCATGAAGGTAGGACCATATCCCAGTGGGACTAAATTCCATAGGACAGAACCTACCTAGGCAGAAGACAGGAAAGGTAAAGAAAATATAGAAAAGGAGAAGAGGTAAGGAGAGGAGGAGATGGAGATCAGGTCAAGTCACGAGTGTTCTGTTTGGAGCATTTGACAATGTAATGAGAAAGGAAGGCATCTTCTGAGACAAAGCCATATATTCTGGCTCCCTTTCCTTTGGGCTTCTGTGTGACTTAGTTAATGGTCCAATTCAACCCCAAGTCGGACTGAAATGTTGTTATAAGTTTGTCTCCTTTGTGTGTTTTATATGAGTATAATTAAAAAGGGATTGTGATAACGTTGTGTATGACTGGTCTGGTAGGTAGCCCAGACTTAAATCTGATAGAAAATGCATGGCACAATATGAAGAAAGACATTCAGAAGCGAGAAACCTCATTTGTCTCAAAGCTGAAAAGGGAACTGATGATGTATGTCACTATGGATATTGCTTGTTTTTTTTTTTTATCTTTAGCAGAGTTCAGACTCAGACACATAGAAGAGGTCATCAAAATTTAGGGGAAAATGACAAAATATTAACAGTAATGGTATACATATACCTTTTATAGCCCCTTTTGTTTTGGCTTTCAAAGTTATTTTTTTTGTGTGTGAAACAGGATAAGGGGCAATTTTTTTTCTAACACTAGAGCTGTTCCTTAATTTATTGGTCAAGAGCTCTGTTTTCTGTATACGTATACAGTTTACTGTACATTACTTAATTGCACCTCTTGTAAAGGATTCTGTACACAGGAATTAAATGGCCTGATTAGCCTTTTTCAGAATCCTTATGGCTACATTGAGAGTTTATGAGCTATTACTCTAGTTACTGGGTATGTTGCTAATGGGAAGGACATCATATCTGGTGGCTGCACTCAGTTTGGCAGTGTTAACAATGCAGTGGGTATTGGTGAGAATTGTATGGGGTTGAATGCTCAAATAATGTAGTTACACTGAGGAACTGTGGGCTGGCAATCCTTAGGTTACAGGTATGTACTTTTACAAGGAATCCAGTGCTTATGCCTCACTTGGTCCTGGTTCAGCGCTGAATGACCCTTATGGGTTTAGCGCTTAGTTATGATTATAATAAATCTTGGTCCTGGTGTGAATGTGTGATACATTATAGAACATATGGGCATCTCATGAAAAGGGATGAAGTTAGTCTTAATAAAATAAGGCAGCCCTCTAAAGCAGTGTTTTGAAGTTGCCATAATGGCATTATTTATCATGCAAAACTAGAGGGGTCCAGCCATTCCACTGTAACTTTTGGATAATTGTCTGATAGGTAATTGAGCACCCACTGTACTTGAGTTTTGGAAGCTTAGTATATAATGTTTGCTCCATACTGTACAGTGGACCCCCGGTTTATGTAATTAATTCGTTCCAGAATGCTGTTCAAGTGCCGTTACCAAATGAATTTGTTCCCATAAGGAATAATGTAAATTAGATTAGTCCTTTTAGACCCCCAAAAATACACATACAAAAGCACTTACAAAAATACACTTACATAATTGTTCGAGTTTGGAGCTGTACGTAAACCGGGGGTCCACTGTATATAAAATGGGATGGGAAGGTTGTTTTAGCAAGTCAATGGAAATAAGTCACTCTGTCTGACTTTTTTGGGTTATCCTAGGTTTTCTACACATATGCTGCTATGTATGATGATCTATGTAACTGTATTTGTGTATACCTGAATAAACTTACTTACTAGAGATAAGGGTGGAAGGGTTCTTTAGGTTACCTGGCCTAGGTGGAAAACAGACTTGAAGAAAATTTATACTGTACATTAGTTTTTTGAAGAATACATTAATAATTATATAATTTTAAATTGCAGGTGAAGAGAAAGAAGAAAATTTAAGGTATGATGTGAAAATTTCCACTCCATTTAATCTTCAAAGTGAAGATACAACTATAGAAGACCCTGCTCCCATCTTCAGTGTTTGGACTGGCTTACAGAGCAATAAAAACAATAAAAATTATATTGAAAAATTGAAAGTAAAGGAAAAAGCAAATGATCATCTTGGCCTTTCTCACCCTAGGAGAATAGCAAATGAATATACAAAAGAATGCGAAGAAACTGTGAAAAATGGAGATGCGAGCTTGAATAAATTGAAACGTGTTTCTGCCAACTCTCATAGAGATGATGAAAAAAAGTCACCCAAAAGAGGTAAGAAGTAAACAAAATTATTTCTTACTGGTAGTAGTTACAGGTGTTGATTTAAGATTCTAACAAAGTAAAACAGTGGATTATGTTTGAATGTCTTTACAGTTGAACCCTGAAATTTGTGAATTAGGTTCCTGGAGGCTATTGAGAATCCTGACCCCTGCAGATTAGATAATTTTTCACATACAGTGGACCCTCGGTTTACGTACTGCTCCAAACTTGAACAATTATGTAAGTGTATTTTTGTAAGTGCTTTTGTAAATGTATTTTTGGGGTCTAAAAGGACTAATCTAATTTACATTATTCCTTATGGGAACAAATTCGTTTGGTAACGGCACTTGAACAGCATTCTGGAACGAATTAATTACGTAAACCACTGTACATTAATAAAAAAATTCAGTATTCAAAAATCTTAATATTGATGATTGATAACTTTGATGTGTAGATTAAAGGTAGGAATGCTTGTTTTAATTGTTTTGTGTTATTGTGGTAAATGGCAGATATGACTTACTGAAGTCAACAGGGTCACCTCGCTTGTTTTTCAGTCACCAAAAGCATACTTCTCTTATTTGCACATATGTCACTCATTTTAAAATTGCTCAATTACTTATTAAGTAAACACAAATATCTGTAATCCTTTAGTCATGTAGGTCATGACAGATTAGTGATTTGCAGTTGAACTTACATAATTCATACGATGAACTTCCATTCTGGCAGCCAGAAAAAGTTTTAAACATCTTGGGCAGTGGTTGATCTCTAATACAGAGGTGAAATTTGAGCAGAGCAACTGCTGGTATCTGGTAGTCAGAGTAAAACTATTCCCATTTCCAAGGTCATGATTTTCTTGTCTGTCACCTATGTGATATAGTAATGACTGTTTCTTCACCATCTATTATAAAGCCATTCCATAGCCTGAATAAGTTTAGAGTATTAATACATACTTAAATTTGTACTATTTTTGCTACCTCTCTTTTTGTAATATATTTTTTATTTTTTTTTTTATGAACACACTGGCCATTTCCCACTAAGGTAGGGTGGCCCGAAAAAGAAAAGTTCACCATCATTCACTCCACTGTCTTGCCAGAGGCATGCTTACTCTACAGTTTTAAAAGCGCAAAGGGAACACTGCACAAAAGATGGGGCGGATGAGACAAAAAAGTGCAACACTTCCTCTCACCACGGCAGCCATGCGAGAAATGAGAAGTCAATGTGAAGTGTGGCGGCAGGCCTTGATGTCATGCTAACTGCTGCAACCCAACAGAATGTACTGACGAAAAAAGACCCCCTGTATGGTAGGCCTTTGATTTTCATCACGGCATTGTGCTGGGGTGCTCACCCGGCATAATGGCGTGACGAGCACTGTAAGTTGAAGTAGCAAGACGTACCTGAAATCTTGCATGTTTATGAGACAGAAAAGAGACACCAGCAATCCTACCATCATGTTAAACAATTACAGGCTTTTGTTTTACACTCACTTGGCAGGACAGTAGTACCTCCCTGGGCGGTTGCGGTCTACCAACCTACTACCTAAGAAGAATAAATATACATTTATTAATATGATTTTACATTGCAGGTGAAGGGAAGCAAGGAGAAAAATCGTGTGGTTTGGAAATTTCGAATCCAGTTCGACATCAAGTTGAAAATGCAGCGATAGAGAACTCTACTTCAGTTAGTACTATTTGGACAGGCTTACAGTACAAAAGTAGTAGTAATAACACTGATGGTGGTATTGAAAACCTGAAAGTAATGGAGCAAGCACATAATTATTCTAATCCCTCTCATTTTGATGATGTAGAAAATGAAATTACAAAGGAAGAGTTCTATGAAGAAGAAACTGAAATAAATTTAGAAAAAAAGTGTAATATTGTGCAACAGTCTGTTTTACTTAACTCTCATGAAGATAAAAAGTCATCAAAACAAGGTAAGAAATCAGGGATTTACAATCCTAAGAAAGCATGATATATTATCCCTAATCAGATTAAAAAATGTACTATATGCTGTATTTTTAACTGTGCAGATGTAACAAACTTAACAGGAATATTTGAGACAAGGGGTATTATGTGGCACCAGCATCTGAAGAATAGTCAAGCACTCCATGCCCCACCTAAAAGTAGCCTACTGGCACTATTGCCAGACAGTAGGCAAGGGGCTGATATCTGGGGTATGCATCAAGACAAAGACAGTATTAAATTGTTCATAAACTCACGTACACTATTATATTTTAAGTATCACAGTAAACTTCTCCATTCAGTAAGAAATGTAATTCCCAAGTTTGTTTGATTTTTTTTTTTTTTTTCTCAACAAGTCGGCCGTCTCCCACCAAGGCAGGGTGACCCAAAAAGAAAGAAAATCCCCAAAAGGAAAATACTTTCATCATTATTCAACACTTTCACCACACTCATACATAATCACTGTCTTTGCAGAGGCGCTCAGATATGACAGCTGAGAATAGCCCCTCCCAGATGTCACTATCCTAGACCCCTCCTTTAAATTGCAGGCATTGTACTTCCCATTTCCAGGACTCAAGTCCAACTAAATCAATTAACTGGTTTCCCTGAATCCCTTCACAAAATGTTACCCTGCTCACACTCCAACAGCTCGTCAGGTTCCAAAAACCTTTCGTCTCCATTCACTCCTATCTAACACACTCACACATGCTTGCTGGAAGTCCAAGCCCCTCGCCCACAAAACCTCCTTTACCCCCTCCCTCCAACCTTTTCTAGGACGACCCCTAGACCGCCTTCCTTTCCCTACAGATTTATACGCTCTCCGTCATTCTACTTTGATCCATTCCCTCTAAATTTTTGCAGTTATTTCTTGAAATTAAAATCTTAAATAAATACGGCTAGGTCTGTTGGATTCCTCTTCCACTCTGTCTGGTTTGATTGCAGTTTGTACTAAATTATTCCTGTTCAGTTTTCCATAGCTTAAACATTTAATATTTATCTTCCCTGGACATCTTTTCTGTGGCCCATTGAAAGACTTAGCTAGTATCAGCTTGAAGGTTTGTTGTTCTTTCTTTCAACAAACTGGCCGTATCCCACCAAGGCAGGGTGGCCCAAAATTAAAAACAAAAGAGAACGTGTTACTAGCCCCTTGCTCCCGGCATTTTAGTCACCTCTTATGACACGCATGGCTTACAGAGGAAGAATTCTGTTCCACTTCCCCATGGAGACAAGAGGAAATGAACAATAACTAGTAAGAAAATAGAAGAAACCCCAGAGGGGTGTGTGTATATATATGCCTGTACATACATGTGTAGTGTGACCTAAGTGTAAGTAGAAGTAGCAAGACGTACCTGAAATCTTGGATGTTTATGAGACAGAAAAAACACCAGTAATCCCACCATCATATAAAACAATTACAGGCTTTCATTTTACACTCACTTGGCAGGACAGTAGTACCTCCCTGGGCAGTTGCTGTCTACCAACCTACTACCTAAGAAGAATAAATATACATTTATTAATATGATTTTACATTGCAGGTGAAGGGAAGCAAGAAGAAAAATCGTGTGGTTTGGAAATTTTGAATCCAGTTCAACATCAAGTTGAGATTGCAGCGATAGAGAACTCTACTCCAGTTAGTACTATTTGGACAGGCTTACAGTACAAAAGTAGTAGTAATAACACTGATGGTGGTATTGAAAACCTGAAAGTAATGGAGCAAGCACATAATTATTCTAATCCCTCTCATTTTGATGTAGAAAATGAAATTACAAAAGAAGAGTTCTATGAAGAAGAAACTGAAATAAATTTAGAAAAAAAGTGTAATATTGTGCAACATTCTGTTTTTCTTAACTCTCATGAAGATAAAAAGTCATCAAAACAAGGTAAGAAATCAGGGATTTACAATCCTAAGAAAACATGATATATTATCCCTAATCAGATTAAAAAATGTACTATATGCTGTATTTTTAACTGTGCAGATGTAGTAAACTTAACAGGAATATTTGAGACAAGGGGTATTGTGTGGTACCAGCATCTGAAGAATAGTCAAGCACTCCATGCCCCACCTAAAAGTAGCCTACTGGCACTATTGCCAGACAGTAGGCAAGGGGCTGATATCTGGGGTATGCATCAAGCCAAGGACAGTATTAACCCTTTCGGGGTTTCGGTCGTACTAGTACGGCTTACGCCCCAGGGTTTTGGTCGTACTAGTACGCCTAAATTCTAGCGCCCTAAAATCAAGCAGAAACAGGCTGTTAGGCCTAGATGTGAAAGAAAGGGTCTGTGCGGTCAGTGTGCGCATAATGAGGAAAAAAAACTGACCGTATTTTTGGTTTAAAACAGCGACTTTGCAGTCTATTTTCGTATGGTATTTATGCTTGTATTCTCGTTTTCTTAGTCTCATTTTATAGAATAAATGATATATTACAGAAATAGAGATAATTTTGACTGGTTTCACGATGACAAGTAGAGCGCAAAGTAGCGAAAATGTTCAAGAGTAAACAAATCACACCATGCGTCCAATACACATCAACTGGCGAGTCTAATATTCTTGCACAAGTGCGCTGATATTATTTATACCATTTTTACAATGATGCAGTTGTATACCTAACAGTAAATCTTCTATTTTTTGTGAGAATAAAAATTCAAAATGGAAAGCAAAAGTAATGTAAGAGGGGCCTGGAGACGTGACTAATGAACAGAGAAGATGTTATTTTAGTGCCAGGAATGTCTGCCTTGTTTATTGGTAAATAGGCGGTTTCTTGTACTCAATCGATAGAAGAAATGGAGTTCTAGCGAAATAGCTATAATTTTAGTAGACTGAAACATTGGAATTTGCCAAAAATAGGGCTCAAAGTGGGCAAAATCGCCGATGCGTAAATGTCATCGATACCGCTAACTTTGCGAAAGCATAATTCTGTTAGTTTTCGATCAAATTTCATAATTTTTGTGGCGTTATGATCGGAAAAATAATATCATTTCATAAGATTTTTTTTTTTTTTTTTTATAATTCTTGGACCCTGAGAACGAGTTTCGGAGAGGGTCCTTGGACCCCCAAAGGGTTAAATTGTTCATAAACTAATGAACCCTATTATTTTTTAAGTATCACAGTAAACTTCTCCATTCAGTAAGAAATGTAATTCCCAAGTTTGTTTAATTTTTGCACAGTTATTTCTTGAATTTAAAATCTTACATAAATATGGCTAGGTCTATTGCATTCCTCTTCCACTCTGTCTGGTTTGATTGCAGTTTGAACTAAAGTATTCCTGTTGAGTTTTCCATAGCTTATTCTGTGGCCCATTGAAAGACTTAGCTAGTATCAGCTTGAAGGTTTGTTGTAGCCTTACTAAATAAATAAATAAAATCTTTATTGTCCAAGAAGATTCAAAGTTTTACAGATTTGTTTTACACTGGTAATTTCTGATGTGGCACTTTTGTAGGAATTCTGGTATCATCTGTAATGAATTTTATGGTGCTTTGATTTTTACATCTGTCTGATATGATGATAGAAAATTTAAGCTGTATGCCTTGTAAAAACAGCTTTGTACTATGAAGGAATCTGATTTAACTTTAATGATGTTATTCCTTTTATAATTTGAATGGGAGAATTCTAAGACTTGAGTCCTGGAGGTGGGAAGTAGAGTGCATGTACAGTGTTACCCCCGAGTTTCGGCCATAATTCGATCCAGAAGGCTGTTCAAGTGCCATTACCGAACAAATTTGTTCCCATAAGGAATAATGTAAATTAGATTAGTCCATTTCTGACCCCCAAAAATACACTTACAAAAGCACTTACAATAATACACTTACATAATTGTTTGAGTTGGGAGGTGGCCGAAACTCGGGATACCACTGTACTTTAACCCTTTGGGGGTCGCCAGGTCCTCTCCCAAACTCGTTCTCGGGGTCGCAAATTTTTCGGAAAAAAAACAAAAATTATTTTTTCTTATGAAATGATAGAGAATCTTTTTCCTATCATGACGACACCAAAATTATGAAATTTGATCGAAAACTAACGGGTCCAGAATAAATGAGACAGACATTCCTGGCACTCAAATAACATTTTATCTGTTCATCAGTCACGTCTCCAGGCCCCTTTTACATTACTTTTGCTTTCCATTTTGAAATTTTATTCTCACAAAAAATAGAAGATTTACTGTTATGTATACAACTGCATCATTGTAAAAATGGTATAAATAATATCAGCGCAATTGTGCAAGAATATTAGACTACCCAGTTGATGTGTATTGGACGCATGGCGTGATTTGTTTACTCTTGAACATCGGCAAAAATCGAACATTTTCGCTACTTTGCGCTCAGTTTCAAGGTACTTATCGTGAAACCAGTCAAAATTATCTCTATTTCTCTAATATATCATCCATTCTATCAAATGAGACTTAGAAAACGAGAATACAAGCATAAATACCATACGAAAATAGACTGCAAAGTCGCTGTTTTAAACCAAAAACACGGTCAGTTTTTTTTTCCTCATATTGTACTGTGTGGTGCAGGATTTTTTTTATACTGTGCACACTGACCTCACAGACCCATTCTCTCACATGTAGGCCTACCAGCCTGTTTCCGCTTAATTTGAGGGCGCTAGAATTTAGGCGTACTAGTACGATGAAAACCCCGGTGCGTAAGCCATACTAGTACGGCCGAAACCCTGAAAGGGTTAAAGGAGAGGTTTCAAACATTTGCTGTTTAGAAAGACATGTAAACTGTCATAGCTGTGTGCCTCTGGCAAGACACTAATAGTGTGAATGATGGTGAAAGTTTTTCTTTTTTGGGTCACCCTGCCTCAGTGGGAGATGGCTAGTATGTTAAAAAAAAAAAATTCTAAGACTTCTGAGTCAATTCAAAGATCAGCCTATTTGTGGAACCAGACCTAGGTTTCCTGAATCTGATCCAGGTTTGAAAG
>WNWK01032355.1:0-21961 GCA_009830355.1 Cherax destructor
AAAAGTAGTGGAGAAATTGTGTGTTATGGTGTATGGGTGTATATGTGGAGTTTGCTAGTGATACGTCGTCTGCAGTGTTCTTCTACCTGGCGTAATTTGACTCACGCCTGATCTACCAGTTAATGTATTCTATGTTGTGTGTGTGATCTATGTGTGTGTGTGATCTATGTGTGTGTGTGTGTGTGGAACTATATGTGTGTGGGTTTATTAAGTGTGTGAAAAGTAGTAGTGAAATTGTGTTATGGTGTATGAGTGTGTATGTGGGGTCAGCGAGGTCGCCTACAGTGGTCCTCTACCTGGCCTGACGTGACTTACACCTGATCTACCAGTTATATAATGTATTCTATGCTTCACCTGTCTGCTCGCCCTTTTCTACTAGAAATTACCAATTGCTATTCGTTACCAAGTACTTGATATCCTATTCCTTATCGTACTATGTGAGTTGACCGTTCACAAACAGCTTGGGGGTTAGGTAATTAGAATTTACAACCGACTCCCCGAAAACCACGCATAGGTGAGATGTACTTGCGATTCAGCCTGTAGCAGCCTGTAGTATCCTGTATATTGTCCAAGTCGATGAAGTGTTCTGGCGTATATCCACTTTCGTTTCTTGTTGATATATAATATACCTTTTCACTGTATTTCTTTCACTTGTCACATATTAATTTCACTTTAATACCTTGGGTGACATGTGGCAACGTCGCCTGGAGCACACTAGGCCTTCCCACACTGAGCCGCCACCAGATATCAATTTGTACTTTACTTATAAAATTGTGGCTCTCCCCGCACTTATGTGGCTCAGGGCAACTCGTAAATCACTTCAAGGGTTGTTCACTACCCTGACACACTTGATAACCCCTGCAGTATCCTTGGGTAGCCCTCAAAAACACTTAAATTTGCAGAGCACTAAAAGATGTGACCCGCACACGCGGTGTCTCTACTGTGTGTGTGTGTGTGTTTAGAGAGAGATGCAGGCTGCTCAGTGAGGTCCCAGGGCATCTGTTTGCTAGTGTACCTGTATTGGTACTACGAATGATTTATATGACCTATATCAGGATGCCGGTACACCTATACAACTACCACAATATGGATGTTAGTCCACCTGTATTAGTACCACGTGTGATCTATGTTTTATTTATCAGTAGTTTTATAGAGTACACTACATCTGGGCTCTAGAATTTAGGTAAAAAATAAACTCCTAGTCAGAACAAACTCCTCTCAGAATTAAACACTTCAAGTGCCTGATTCTAATATGTTCAGAATCAGGCAATAGTACTAATTAAATATTCCCAGAAAGAGGTCACCTGACTGTGCAGTGGTTGACAGAGTTTATTCTGTCATTCATTTCTCTTTGCTTTCCGAGCGATAACTCGAGGATACCTCTTTTGCTCTGGTTCAAACTTCAGTGGCACATATGCAACACTTGGGTATCTTTATTGAAAACGTTTCGCCACAAGTGGCTTCATCAGTCCATCAAAGGAGAATCGTGAAGAACGGGAGGAGTGTGAGGCCCTCAATCTGAGACGATGTTGTCAGTCCATCAATCTTGAATAGAATAACAGCATATGAGCAGAGGAACCTTATATACGTAGACAGGGGGGTGCAGCAGTAGTAGGAGGTGTCACATTTGTTCAATGTGGAAGTAGGTCGTGCCCAAGGAATGGCAGCGAAGAAATCCGTATTAAGATACCAAGATGTTGCATGTCAGACAGGATGTGGATGAATGGTTCAGAGAACACGAGTTGGTAAATTAGACACATATGCAACACTTGGGTACTTTATTGAGGAAACGTTTGCCACACAGTGGCTTCATCAGTCCATACAAGGAGAATCGTGAAGAACAGGAGGAGTGTGAGGTTGTCAGGCCCTCAATCTTGAGACGATGTTGTCAGTCCATCAATCTTGAGGGCCTGACAACCTCACACTCCTCCTGTTCTTCACGATTCTCCTTTGTATGGACTGATGAAGCCACTGTGTGGCGAAACTTTCCTCAATAAAGATACCCAAGTGTTGCATATGTCTAATTTCAACTCGTCGGTTCTCTGAACCATTCATCCACATCCTGTCTGACACTGCAACATCTTGGTATCTTAATACAGGATTCTTCGCTCTGCCATTCCTTGGCAGACCTACCCATTGAACAAATGTGACACCTCACTACTGCTGCACCTCTCCTGTCTACAGTATTAAGGTTCCTCTGCTCATATGCTGTTATTCTATTCAAGATTGATGGACTGACAACATCGTCTCAAGATTGAGGCCTGACAACCTCACACTCCTCCTGTTCTTCACGATTCTCCTTTGTATGGACTGATGAAGCCACTTGTGGCAAAACGTTTCAATAAAGATACCCAAGTGTTGCATATGTGTCTAATTTACCAACTCGTCGGTTCTCTGAACCATTCATTCACAAACTTCAGTGGTAATACTGCTGTTGTCATACACTGGTGCAGCTTGTAATGCTGTTGTTGTCATACACTGGTGCAGCTGGTAATGCTGCTGTTGTTATACAATGGCGCAGCTGGTAATGCTGCTGTTGTCATTCAGTGGCCTAGTAGCGATCAGTGAAGAGGCGGGGCCAGGAGCTGAGTCTCGACCCCTGCAACCACAAATAGGTGAGTACACACACACACACACGACATGACGGAAGGAATAGACTCCGAAGTGCCCCTGTTTGCAGATGATGTGACGTTGATGAGACTTAGAAGAAAGGAACGAGGGGCATAGATGGAGCCCCTGAGAAATGCGGACCAGATGATTACCAATTTCAGTGGCAACGGCAAGAGGGTGTGCTATATCGACACCGGCAACCTGAGTGTCCTCCTTTTTTACATAAAGAAAGGTATAGAATGTTATTGGATCCTGTAGGTGCCAAGTGACAGCGTTGAGTTTAAGTTTACGCAACCTAAGGATATTGCGAGATACTCAAAATATTTCTATTTCTATGAAAAATCCAAGCTAAGAACTACTTGTAGAATTGGACCATTATTGAGAAGACGTTCGTATACTGGCGATGAACAGGAATTAGTGAAATCCTAAAAAAAAAGTATGAGTCGGTGTTCAGCAACCCACTAAATGAGAGCAAGGTAGAAAATGCAGAAATATTTTTCACTCCGGAAGAAGGTCGCGCAGACCAACTAACTGACAATTGTACAAATCCCATAAATTTCGAAAAAAATGGACAACATGCCCACTCACTCAGCACCTGGACCAGATTCATGGAATGCTCTATTTATAAAGTAGTGCAACGTACCACTAGCAATAGCCCTCAGTATTATTTGGAGAAAGAGCTTAGATCTAGGTGAAATACTGGAGGCCTTAAAGAGTGTAGACCTAGGTCCTTCGCATAAGGGAGGTAGTAGAGCACAAGCTAAAAATTACAGACCAGTAGCCCTAACTTCTCACATCATAAAAATCTTCGAAAGAGTGATGAGACGGCAGATTACACATTTCATGGACCAGCATAACCAACATAACCCGAACCAGCATGGTTTTAGAGCAGGACGATCATGCCTGTCACAGCTGCTGAACCATTATGACAGAATTACGGAGGCATTGGAAGACGACCAAAACGCAGATGTGATTTACACAGATTTTGCAAAGACGTTTGACAAATGCGATCATTGAGTTAAAGCGCACAAAATGAGGGCCATGGGCATTACGGTGAAGGTAGGCAGATGGATTTTCGGGTTCTTAACACACAGAACACAAAACGTAGTACTGAACAGAGCAAGATCCAACATCAGCGAGGTCAAAAGCTCAGTGCTCCAAGGCACTGTTCTGGCACCTCTGTTGTTTCTCAACCTCATAGCAGACAGATAAAAACACCCGTCACACTTTTGTGTCATCATTTGCAGATGACACTAAAATAAGCATGAAAGTCACTACGGTAGAGGACACTGAAAAATTACAGGAAAACATAAGCAAGGTTCTCCAGTGGGCAGTGGAGAACAACATGAGGTTCAATGGTGATAAGTCCAGCTGTTTAGGTATGGAAAGAATGAAGAACTCAAAAGGAATACTAGATACTAAACTCAAGAGGGTCACCAAATAAAACGAAATTAACACGTAAATGACCTTGGGATAATTATGTCAGCTGACCTTTCTTTTAAAAACCATAACAAGACAAAGATCACGACAGCCAGGAAGATGACGGGGTGGGTATTGAGAACTTTGAAAACAAGGGATATAATGCTGATGGTGACACTTCAAATCGCTAGTGCTCCCTCATTAAGAATATTGCTCAGTGCTGACAAGCAGGAGAAATATCAGAGCTGGAACAAATACAGAGATCGTTTATGGCTCACATTGAGCCAGTAAAGCACCTACATTACTGGGAACGCTTTCAAGTCTTGAACATGTACTGTACTCATTGAAGTGGAGGAGAGAGAGATACATGATAATATATACCTGGAAAGTACTCGAAGGCCTGGTCCCAAATCTGCACTCTGCCATAACAACATACTGGCAATGGTGGGCACAGCTAAGCGAAAAGTTAGCTTCGCTAACCGCTAATCCGCTAACTAACAAATTAGCTCCGGTAACGCTAAACTGCTAAACGACCGAAAAAAATAGCGGAAGCTAACGCTAAACGATAACCACTAACCTTTTCACTCGAATTCAGATTCGGTTTAGTTTTTTGGTCTTTTACTTTTAAGACTTTCAGAACAGACCAGGAGAGCTTCCTAATAAGATATAGAATGCCAAGGTCATATGAAGATCAAGTGCCGCTAGTGCGAAAATAGTGATTGTTAATTTTGTGATGTAAGGTGAGCGACCGACAAGGACACACTTGTCGCTGCACTGAAGCCCCATAGCACCTGAACACATTGAGTTAGCTTTTTGACTGTTGTCTTTATTAGTTCCAGTTACTTATTGTATTCGTTCATTTCATTCTGTTTCTGTTCATGTTTGCATTTAACATAATTTAGATTTTGAACCCAATAAACTACAAACAAGTAGTTGAAACCCGTGCTTAAAGTTGAAACCTCGAGACCAACTTATCACACCACCAGCCATACAGGTGCACACACATAGTTAAATGAACAAATGAAATCAAACATCTGTTTAAATCCAACATTCACTTTATTTACTTTAAAAAAATGCATAGCATGGGTATTATGACAAGATCAGATGATGGTTGGGCTGATAACTACTCTGGCTGGGCCTTCTCCATCACTTTGATGTGATGCTGGTTGCCCTTCAAGAGCATCAGCCTCTCAACAACAGACTCATCAACAACACCCTCAGGAGGAACAGAAACGTCTTCCCTGTTCATAACGATAAGTGACAACGCACCCTGGTGATCACTGACACTGTAAGACTATAACACTGCTGCTCAGATGCTGCTGCTGCATTGACAAGTCATGTTTACGTTTACACGTAGTCAGACAATAGCATGCCTGACTGACTGTTGGAGAAACGCCCGCAACAGACAGCAGCAAACACGTGAGCCGTTGAAAAGGCATTGCTTACCCACTACCAACAACGTATGAATTTTTTTAGCGGACTCAAAGTTAGCGGAACTTTATTTAGCGTAAGCTAATTGGTCCGCTAACGGTTTCCGAAGTTAGCGGAAGCGATAATCCGCTAAACAGAAAGTTAGTTCCGCTAATTAGCAGTTGCGGATTAGCAGAACTGTGCCCAACACTGCATGCTGGAGTGAGAGATATTGGGGGAAGCATAAAATAAACCCAGTGAAGTTCAGGGGTGCAGTGGGGACAATAAGGGAACACTGTATCAACATCCGGGGTCCCAGACTATTCAACATCTTACCAGAAGGTATCAGAAACAAGGCTGGAACAAGAGAAAACTGCACAAGTATCTTCACCAGTTGCCAGATCAACCAGGCTGTGATGGATATGTGGGGCAGTGGGCCTCCAGCATCAACAGCCTGGTTGACCAGACAAGCACCAGACGAACCTGGCCCATGGCCGGGCTCAGAGAGTAGTGAAATTCTCGAAACTCTTCAGAAGGTATATCAAAGGTAAAAGTAAGTTAACCTAAACGAACGAGAAAAAAAAATTCTAATTTCTGTAAAAAAAAAATTCGTGAGAATTATTGCACTGATAAGAAATTACCAGCTTATATAAGAGGTCAAGTCTATGACTTCTCGTATGTTATTACTGCTGCTGCTACTACTACTACAACAACAAATAATACTACTACTAATAATAATGTAATAATAATAATAATAATAATAATAATGTAATAATAATAATAATAATAATCACAGTTGTTCCTGGTAATGTCTGGCAAAGCGGCGGATAGCCAGTAATTGCAACTTCATTGTTATACCAAATAAAATATTTCCTCTATTGCGAAGGTGTTCGTAATGTATGCTGATTGTATGCGATAAAATTAATGGTATTGGTGAAGTTGGTTCTTGGAGCACCCAGGAGAGTCAGTGTAGCCAGACAAGCCGCTGGACCAGTCAGTGTAACCAGACAAGCCGCTGGACCAGTGTAGCCAGACAAGCTGCTGGACCAGTCAGTGTAACCAAACAAGCTGCTGGACCAATCAGTGTAGCTAGAGAAACTGCTGGACCAGTCAGTGTAGCCAGAACTTTGGTGATAGTGCTGTAGCTGTGTAACTGTAAACTACCAGGGAAAATGGCAATAATATTAAAACTGAAAGTGTTTATCTCTCAGTGCATATATGCTGGGAAGTGTACATTTCTAGCATGTACACTAATGAGAGATATACGCTTCTCAGTGTCACTCTCAGAGGTGTTTATCACTGAATATAGGCAAAGTTTTTTTTATATATTTTATTTAAAACTTTACATACATAATACATATATATGTATGTCGAACAATTCTAAAACATGACAATATTATTGCTAACCAAAAACTCTGCAACCCCTCCAACAGGTAGTTAAGAACATAAGAACATAAGAATGGAGGAACACTGCAGAAGGCCTACTGGCCCATACAAGGCAGGTCCTTATCAAAACCACCACTACCTAAGAATTTACTCCTGTACTCACGACACTAATCAAACCCAGCCCCTCCTACTCATATAGTTGAAACACGTACATTATCATTTACACTCGATACAAGATACGCCTTAATAAAAGCTAAGTGTAAGGGGAGAAGCCTAGAAATATAGTTTCTCAAGTGTCTTTTTTAAGATTTGTGGGATTACTAGTAGCTTTGACTCATGTCATGTCCAGAGTGAACACAGGAAGCTCCAGCTGCTGGGCTTGTTAGTTGTTACAGGCGTCTCCTGGACCCTCTGGTACTGGTTATGGTGTCTCGTTCTGGTAGTAATACCTTCACCTGGTGTCTGTCTATAGCAAGGTAGAGAGGGAGCTTATCTCTCAACTTCTCAACCGATGACGTAAAGTAATCTAGAAAGGATAACTTGTTCTTTAATGTTATGTCATGTTTTATCTTTGTTTGAAAATTACACTTGTCAACAATTTTTGAAAAATTGTATGCTTCTTAAATGAGATTAGTTAATTCTTATGTATTTTTATGTCCTGAATCCAAATATC
This sequence comes from Cherax destructor, assembly GCA_009830355.1. Taxonomy (NCBI): domain Eukaryota; kingdom Metazoa; phylum Arthropoda; class Malacostraca; order Decapoda; family Parastacidae; genus Cherax; species Cherax destructor. Next base: position 7,499 of record WNWK01032355.1, read on the forward strand.
ACATTGAAAAATCCTTATTGACTATGGGTTTAAAGATACGAGAAATGTAATATTTGATTATTTTATTATAACGTGCAATATGTGTCAGAATGTTTTAAACTCTAATCCGTACCTACTCTCTGCCTTTTTGCTTGACGCTTATAGTGGGCTGAAGAATCATCTCTTGCCAATGTCCAGCAATAGTTTGCAAGCATTCTTGTGCTCCATTTGCACTGGTACCATTTTTCCATGATTGAAATATCTCGGTGAAACCTTTCACCATGTTCGTCACTAACTGCCCCACAGTTCGCTGGAAAAAAGTCTAAATGTGAGTCAAAAAAGTGGATTTAAGTGACAAGTTACATCCCATGTTCTTATAAGCCTTGATGAGGTTTTCCACCAATTCTTCATAGTTACCTTCCCTTCTGTTTCCGAGAAATTCCTTCGCCACTAACTTGAATGCTTCCCAAGCAGCTTTCTCCTCCCCATGAAGGTCTGATTCAAAGTCACCATCTTTAAGAAGCTCTTGAATCTGAGCACCATTGAAGACTCCCTCTCTTATCTTAGCGTTGCTCAGTGATACAAAGGTCACCTCACCAAACATGTAGCAGAAGTTGTCTGCAATATTCACACAAGTACGAGGCATCTGAAAGAAGAAAACAACAAACAATTAGAAGATAAACAGAAAAAAATATTCATTAATTTATCATTATAATACAGAGCATGACAGCTAAGCAGAAGTATTTATGTTAAGTAAAAGGACACAAATGCAACTAATGAGACTTTTTATTGTGGCAACGTTTCGCTCTCCAGGAGCTTTTTCAAGCCGTTACAAACAATGCATGGACACACAGGGTATATTTAGGTTCAGGGTGAGGTGTAATACTAGTGGTGGTAGAGGTTGTAGTGATATAAGTCGTAGTAGTAGTAGTGATACAATAAGGTAGAACAATCAACTTGCACATGAGTAAAATGTGATAAAAGCAATTACTTGGGTAGTATAAAAATAGGTTAGACAAATATTTCTGTTGGATGTTGGAAAAGAGAAGACCTTCAGCAGTGTTCCACATCCGCGAAGTGCTTGTGTAGTAGGAGAGACAATGAGATGGTAGGGTTTACTGTTTTCAGGAGGATTCTTGCTAAGACTTCAGAGATGGTAAAGCTGCCTTTGTTTTGTTTAATTGTGTTAGAAACAGCGATAAGTGCTGATTCAAGGCACTTGCGTCTGGGAAAATCAGTTTCTTTGATTACTAAACGGGCGTCTTTGAATTTCATGAGATGATTGGTAGAATTTCGGTGTTGTACGCAGGCGTTGTTCAGGTTATTGTTCCTACATGCATTAATGTGTTCATTGAGGCGGTGGACCTGACTTAACTCAGTGAAGACGTGTCTCAACTCAGTGAAGACGTGTCTTTTGTGCTCTCTGTGAATCTGAAGAAGATGTCCTCTCTTGAGCTACTCTACCAGCAGCTGAAGGAAGAACTGAGGGTAGCTAAGCTTGAGATACAGCGACTGACTGAGGAAAACAAGAGGATTCGTAGTAATCCTCCTGTTGAGAATCCTCAAGCCAAGAAAGGAACCTGGACAGTGGCTAAAACGCATGGGACAAAGTTAAGGATCAAGAGGACGGGTGGAGAGGTAGAAACAACGAAGACCCAGGAGAATGTTGTGGAAACATCGAACCCATTCTCTGTGCTACCCGATGAATGTGAGTCAACTTCTGGGAGCGTCACGACGAACGACACCAAGGAAGGTAAAAATATTGTTGTTGTTGGGGACAGCCAGGTTAGATACATGGATAGGGCTTTCTGTTTGAATGATAGGAGTAGGAGACAGAGAGTTTGCTTTCCTGGGGCTGGGATGGAGGATATTGTTAGCCGTCTGGACGACATTATGAGAGGTAATGGGAGCAATCCTATTATCTGTCTCAGTGCTGGAGGCAACGATGTTGGCAGACGTAGGAGTGAGGACCTGACTAGCAGGTTTAGGTCAGCAATAGACATAATTAGGAAGAAGGGTGGGAACCCTGTCATATGTGGTATTTTGCCAAGGAGAGGAGTTGGAAATGAATGGCTGTCCAGGGCAATTGGTGTCAATTGCTGGCTGGACAAATACTGTAAGAAAAATTCAGTAACATTCATTGACAACTGGGACCTCTTCTATGGCAGAAATGACATGTATGCCAGGGATGGGGTTCACTTATCCAGGTCTGGGGTGGGGGCACTGGCAACTGCAGTGGAGGGAGCTATTAGGGCTTTAAACTAAAAATAGTTAGTGGTATGGGTTTTGGGGGGAAAACAGTGAAGTCCCAGTGTAGTAATATTATAAGTTCTAGGAGAACTAGTAATAGGCAGAATAAGGTGGACAGTGGAAAGCTAGTGACACTAGATGACAAGAACAGTAATAGGTATAGTGGAAAAACAGAAATGAGCAGGAAGGGTAAAGAGAAAGGAGGGTCTTTAAATATTTATTACAGCAATAGTCGTAGTGCTAGGAATAAGATGGACGAGTTGAGATTAGTTGCAAGTACGGGTAATATTGATGTTTTTGCAATAACTGAGACATGGTTTAATATGAAAAATCGGGACTTGCCTGCCGAATGTCACATTCAGGGTTTTAAATTGTTCCAAGTAGACAGAAGTATCGGGAAGGGGGGTGGAGTGGCACTCTATGTCCGTGATCATTTAAATTGTTGCATAAAAACGGGTAAAAAGTCTGAATTAACACATACAGAGTCTGTCTGGATAGAATTTTCAGAGGGGTGTGAAAAACTGATTTTAGGCGTCATTTACCGTCCTCCAAACTTAGATAGGAAACAAGGGAGACTACTTTGAGAGGAAATTGTTAAGGCCACAAGGCACGATAACGTAGTAATTCTAGGGGACTTTAACTTTAGTCAGATTGATTGGAATTTCTTGACAGGGAATTTAGAATCTAACGACTTTTTAGAAGTAGTTCAGGATTGCTTTTTGAAGCAGTTTGTAACAGAACCTACAAGGGGAAATAACCTACTTGACTTGGTTCTGGCAAGCAAGGAAACCCTTGTTAATAATTTAGAAATTACAGAGGAACTCGGCTCAAGCGACCACAAGTCAATTACCTTTAGCATTGAATGGATGTATGATAGTCGGGATAATTCAGTAACGGTCCCAGATTTTCGCTTAGCAGATTATAATGGACTTAGAGAACACTTATCAACTGTGGACTGGGGTGACGAAGAGAGGTATCAATATGACAGTTTTCTTAACACTATACAGGCTGCCCAAAGAACATTTATCCCATATAAAGAAATTAGATCGAATAGAAATGACCCAAAATGGATGAATAATAGGCTCAAATATCTTTTAGGGCAGAAGAAAGGAATTTATAGGCATATCAAAAGAGGTGAGGGTCATCTTATGAATAAGTATATTGACATTAAGAGAGATGTTAAAAAGGGGATAAGAAAAGCTAAACGGGACTACGAAATTAAAGTTGCTAGGGAATCGAAAACTAACCCAAAAAGTTTTTTCCAGGTGTATAGAGCAAAAGTTAGAGATAAGATAGGTCCTCTTAAAAATAATTATGGGTATCTTACTGACAAAGAGAATGATATGTGCTCTATCTTTAATAATTATTTTCTCTCGGTTTTCACTCAGGAAGACACTAATAATATCCCAAGAACTAGGTATTTTAGTGGGCCTGAAGAAGATAAATTATGTAGTATCACAGTCACTAGTGAAATGGTTATCAAACAGATAGACCGTTTGAAGCAAAATAAATCGCCAGGTCCTGATGAGCTTTTTTCAAGGGTTCTTAAGGAATGGAAAATGGAACTCTGTGAACCCTTAACTAACATTTTTAACCTATCTCTTCAAACAGGTGTAGTGTCGGATACGTGGAAGATGGCTAATGTAATTCCTATTTTTAAAGCAGGGGACAAGTCGTTACCATCAAATTACCGCCCAATAAGTCTAACATCAATTATAGGCAAATTACTAGAGTCGATTATAGCTGATAACATAAGAAGCCATCTCGATAGGCATAATTTGATTAATGATACTCAGCATGGATTCACCAGGGGCCGTTCCTGCCTAACTAATTTATTAACTTTTTTCAGTAAGGCTTTTGAGGCAGTGTATAATGATAAAGAATTCGATATTGTTTATTTGGATTTTAGTAAGGCTTTTGATAGAGTACCACATCATAGACTGTTAAAGAAAGTGGCTGCTCATGGCATTGGGGGAAAAGTGTTGTCATGGATCGAGTCATGGCTCACCAATAGGAAGCAGAGGGTGTGCATAAATGGGGTTAAATCGGAGTGGGGATCTGTAACAAGTGGCGTTCCTCAGGGATCGGTTTTGGGCCCGTTGTTGTTTATAATATATATAAATGACCTTGACGAGGGAATTTCTAGTGATATGAGCAAATTTGCTGATGACACGAAGATAGGTAGGATAATCGATTCAGACGTAGATGTCAGTGAACTACAGGAGGATTTAGACAAACTCAATTCCTGGTCAGAAAAATGGCAGATGCAGTTCAATGTAGATAAATGCAAAGTTCTAAAGCTCGGGAGTGTTCATAACCCAAGCACTTATAAGTTAAATAACGTAGAACTTAGCTATACAGATTGCGAGAAGGACTTGGGGGTGATGGTAAGCAGCAACCTTAAACCAAGACAGCAATGCCTAAGCGTACGTAATAAGGCAAATAGATTACTGGGATTTATATCAAGAAGTGTTAGCAACAGAAGTCCAGAGGTTATTTTACAGCTTTATACATCATTAGTAAGGCCTCACCTAGATTATGCAGCTCAGTTCTGGTCTCCATATTACAGAATGGACATAAATTCGTTAGAAAACATTCAGCATAGAATGACTAAATTAATACATAGCATTAGAAATCTTCCCTACGAAGAAAGATTAAGGACCCTTAAATTACATTCACTTGTAAGACGTAGAATGAGGGGAGACATGATCGAGGTATACAAGTGGAAAATGGGTATTAACAAAGGGGATATAAATAAGGTCTTGAGGGTATCTCTCCAAGAGAGAACCCGCAATAATGGATTCAAGTTAGATAAGTTTAGATTTAGAAAGGATATAGGAAAGTATTGGTTTGGAAATAGGGTAGTTGATGAGTGGAACAGTCTGCCTAGTAGGGTTATTGAAGCAAGGACCCTGGGTAGTTTTAAATTTAGGTTGGATAAATTCATGAGTGAAAGGGGTTGGATTTGAGTGGGAATTGCACATGAGTAAATAAAATTATCAAAGCTTATTTCTTGGGTAGCATTGAAAATTAGGTTGAACAAATATTCTGTTAAATAAAAGGACACAATTGCAACTAATGTGACATTTTATTGTGGCAACGTTTCGTTCTCCAGGAGCTTTCTCAAGCCGTTACAAGCGATATATGGACACAGTTGGCATATATATACTCTCAAGGTGAGGTGAAAAAACTAGTGGTGGTAGAAGTAGTAGTGATATAAGTAGTATTAGTAGTAGTAGTAGTAGTAGTAGTAGAAGTAATACAATAAGGTAGAACAATCAATATGCACAATATGCCACAATAAAATGTCACATTAGTTGCAATTGTGTCCTTTTACTTAACATATTGTCGGTAATTCTACCAATATTATTACAACAAATATTCTGTTAGTGGGATGGAATGTGAAGGACTTGCCTAGTATGGGCCAACAGGCCTGCTGCAGTGTTCCTCCTTTCTTATGTTCTTATGTTCTCCCACATAAATATTGTCGCAGCCTCCACAGGGTATAGTGTAAACCTCTGCGTTGACTGGTTCATGGTGCTTGGATTTTGTCTTGGTTAGATCCTTTATAGAAGTGCTGGAAGCGATGGCGACTCTAGTGTTAGCTTGTGCAAATACTTTAGAAATGTTGGATGCAACCTGGCTGTTTGGAAGAATTATAACTTTGTTTGGAGTGGTGTTGACGCGTGGAGAATTAACGATCTGAAGAGCTCTTTTCTTGCAATCTTTGATGAAAAAGGAAGGAAAATGTAAATCAGTGAAGGTTTGGTGAATGTATGTACATTCCTCGTCAAGAAACTCAGGACTACAAATTCGGTAAGCTCTTAGGAAAAATCCGATGATGATTCCTCTTTTGGTCTTAGTATCTTGACTGGAATAGAAGTGTGTGAGATCATTTTTATTTGTAGGTTTCCGGTAAACTTGAAATCTTAGGTTGTTATCTACTTTGTGGATGAGGACGTCTAGAAAGGGTAACTTGTTATTGGACTCTTCTTCTAGTGTAAACTGGATCGCCGGTTCAACTGCGTTGAGCCTTGCCTGAAGATTCCGTACATCAAAACGTTTGGGAGTTATTACGAGGACGTCGTCTACGTAACGTAACCAAGTGACGCTTGAGGGGATGTAACCTATATAAACCCTGTGTGTCCATGCATTGTTTGTAACGGCTTGACAAAGCTCCTGGAGAACGAAACGTTGCCACAATAAAATGTCTCATTAGTTGCATTTGTGTCCTTTTACTTAACATATTGTCGGTTATTCTACCAATATTAATACAGAAGTATTTATATAATTCAGTAGGAAAATAAAATTAATATAATAAGCCTCACATGCATATCAATTGCTTGCTCAGTGAATATTTATTATAAGTTTAAAAAGTGTTTGGCTAAGAAAATCACCAACCTTTCACCTCAAAATATAAACTTGGAGAGCACAACCACCTTGTATGACTGCTGGAACAATAATGAAGGTCAGTGAGACTGTGAGTGTGGTAAGAAACACACTGCCGCAAGCCTGTTGCAACCTGTTGTGACACGTAGGTCTATATTAAAAAGTAGAGCTAACAAACAATTTTAACCATGATATTTATTATCAGTGACCTAAAATTAGTTGGAAATTGCTACTCTTGTCTCGTAACCATTTTGGTTGTTGACCATTGAATTATTAGTGCTTTGTGGTTGCTAGTAATGACTTTGTTATTAATAATGACTTTTGTTTATTTTCATTTCGCCATCGACGAGTAATGTTTGATCATCTGGTAACCACTGTTGTTTAATCAGCTCAGCTGTTGTTTAATCAGCCGCAGAAGAAGACGCTTGCATAGTGAAACAGACAAGTGACTGTTTCATAGCTGTCTCTGACAAGAAGAAGGACAACTGCTTTTCCCTCCCCCTCTTCTCTCTCTTGGAGACTCCGCATATACTGCTGTGTTGTACTGACATCTCTTGAATTGATATTTTAGGCACCAGTTTCATCACTATCGAAAACCATCTGAACCATCATCACAGTGGGAAGAAACGTCTTTGTGCTTTCTCCAGTGGTGACCCATCACTAGCTGCATGTTCAGCCTGTCTACACCATTTGTTTTTTATTCTCTTTAAATATATTAAATATTTTTAATCTGAAATTTGCTACTTTTTACCCAACTTTTATAATATTTTTATCTTCCTATTTTTCATCGTGGTGTTTTTCGCAAGAGAGAGTTTTCCCCTGACACAGTTATTTGACTTCATTCTATAATTTAGAGATTAAAGTATCGTTGACTAGTAGTGTACAGGTTTCGTGTGGTCTTAATGACCTTCGTGTAGTCGACAGGCATCGTTGTTAAAGCGGAGGGCTTGTAATTTCTTGCTCCTGTTCGATTTCCTGAAGTCCCAGCTAAACGTGAATGGTTCGGTGGTAAGAACACGGGTTGAGAACACTCTGCGGTATTATTGTATTATTCTAGACGTCATTGTCTGAACAGCAGCGACATGAAGTTGGTTCCAATGTAATCCTTCTTAACAGGTAATCATGGTAAAGACCGCAAGGGCTTCTGTTATCCGTCTTTCCTAGGTAGTCTTCCTCTATCTGCTTCTATTCAACTTTCTGTCCCTTCTTCCTTCTCGTCCTGTCTTTCTCTGCTCGTATGAACTTCATTCTCCCTCTTTCTATATCAACTCTTTCACGTTTTTACTTCCTCTCTTCCTCAGTTCTCGTCTTTCCTATTTTTGGTCCAACTTGCTTCTCTTCTTCTGTCCTCCTCTTCCGCCTTCCCTCTCTTCTCAGCTACCAGTATACTCTATATTCACTGGGGAACTGCACCTTACCTTGGTTGCTTTCCTCCTGATAGTTGGCTATGGTGGGTCCCTTTCCTGCAATAGTGGGTCCCTTTCCGGCTATTGTGGGTTCCTTTCCGGCTATTGTGGGTCCCTTTCTGGTCATGGTTAGTCTCTGTTCATAGTGGGTCAGTTTCCTCCAGTAACTGTGACTCTTCTCAGAGCACACTACTGGCCTCATGTACAACAGGTCACTGAGCAGTTCCACCATAGAAATTTCAGCGAGTGGTTGTGCCATCAGTGCTTAAAGTACCAGGGCTGGGGTTGTATGTCAGTATGTCAGTAACTATGACGTTTATTAAGGATACCTTTCGCCGACCACGGTCTTTATCAACCTAATACAGATAAATGAAAACACAGAGTATATGTGCAGTAGGTCAGGTTAGGTGATACTCGTGTTGGTGGACGGAGTTTAGTAGCGGCGGCTGTCTTGTGCTTAGCTAAGATGGGTTTGGCGAGCATTTCCGAGATTATAAAATTGCTTGGGTTTTGAGCGATGGTGCTGCTAGAAGCGGTGGGAGCAGATTCTAAAACCGCGACCGATTCTCTGATGGTATTCCCTCCCCCTCTCCTCCCTCCATTACGTTCCATCCCACTCCCCGCTCCGCTAATGACAAGATGTGTAAAGTGCCACTGACAGAGTGGGACTAAGAAGATGACTAAGAAGTTAAGAACAGCGGTGGTCCCTCACTGCATGTCAGTGATCAGAACTCAATATATCCAGGAACCACAGCACCCCCCCCCCTCCCATTTTTTAAACTAGATACATCAGTAGTAAGTTGCTACTTACTACCATATTGAGAGTAGGAACGAAGCCTATGTTTGCATATCATAGGAACACAGACGAAGAGAACGGAGAGGGGAAAAATGGGGGAGGGGATGAAGAAGGTAGAGAGGGTGAAGAGAACGAAGGAGTTGATGGGGTTTAGGGGGATGAGTAAAATGACGAGGGGTTAAAGGGACATAGGAGTAAACGGGGTAGGGGGTTGGTAAAGGGAGCGGAGAAGGGGGAGAAGGGAAATGGGTAAAAGGCAAAGAGAGGTGAGGCGGAGAAGGGGGCGGATGGGAGTAGAGAGGGAGAAGAGGATGGAGGGGTGAAAAGGTGAAATGAGGGAGGGAGAGCAGAGGGTGAAGGAAATGGGAGAGTTAAAAAAAAAACAGAGGAAATTAAGGTGTTGAGAAAGAAAAAAATGACGAAAAACAATGAGAAAAAATAAGAATGAAAAGTATATAATAAATGAAGTGATAAACAGAGGAAGAGGAGGGAGAGTGGTTGAAAAAGTCTGACATAGATAAAAAGGGGATATAATAAAGAAGGGAAAGAAATATGAGAAGGAAAGAAGAGAAGAGATGAGAGAGAGAGAGAGAGAGAGAGAGAGAGAGAGAGAGAGAGAGAGAGAGAGAGAGAGAGACAGAGAGAGAGAGAGGGGCAAAAATTGGAAGAAGGAAAAGATGGAGGGGATGAAAATATGGTTAAGGAAAAAGAGATAAAGGATAAAAAAAGGAAAGGGGTAGAAGTAATGGAAATAAATTGGTAAAGGATATTACATTTCTTTCACTCCCTTTCTCCAACCTCAGAATAGAATTTATGATTATGTATATCTGTTTTCCTCTCTCTCTCTCTCTCTCTCTCTCTCTCTCTCTCTCTCTCTCTCTCTCTCTCTCTCTCTCTCTCTCTCTCTCTCTCTCTCTCTCTCTCTCTTTTACACAGGGTTTAACAACGCTAGGTTAAGGTTCCTAACTTCATTTACAAGCTAAGAGTTGTTACCTACATCAGTTCATTTGAAAGCCTTTTTATTGTTATGAGACATACAAATAGGGAACAGGATGATGTTGGAGCCATCTGTGGGTTAACGATTTCATTTGATCAACTGACTTCATTTCCTTTAAATAATTATGCTCCACAAATATGTTCCAGACACGAGTAATCCTATGAATAAATGATCTCAGATGAAGTGATGTTTTCCTATGTCTGTCTGTCTGTCTCTGTCTGTCTGACTGTCTGTCTCTGTCTGTCTGACTGTCTGTCTCTGTCTGTCTGTCTGTCTCTGTCTCTGTCTGTCTGTCTGTCTCTGTCTGTCTCTTCTCTCTCTCTCTCTCTCTCTCTCTCTCTCTCTCTCTCTCTCTCTCTCTCTCTCTCTCTCTCTCTCTCTCTCTCTCTCTCTCTCTCTCTCTCTCTCCCCTGCTGTTCAATAGCAACTAATAGTAATTACCAGACTCGTGACAATGCAATTTGCCTCCCATTCAGAATCATTAATTTAAAAATGAATTATAATCCCAAAATGGATCTCACACACACACACACACACACACACACACACACACATACACACACACACACACACACACACACACACACATACACACACACACAAAATGACATGTATAGCATGCAAAGTCATTGAGAAGATTATCAAAAGAAGAGTGGTGGAGCACCTAGACAGGAATAAGCTTATATACGACAACCAGCGCGGTTTCAGGAATGGAAGATCCTTCCAAACCGACTGGAGTTTTACGACAAGGTGACAACAGTAAGAAAAGAGACAGAGAGAGGGGTGGGTAGACTGCATTTTCTTGGACTATAAGAAGGCTTTTGACACAGTTCTACACAAGGGATTAGTGCAAAAGCTGAAAGATCAGGCAAGTATAATATAAGAGGAAAGGTACTGCATTGGATCAGAGAATAAGAACATAAGAACATAAGAATGGAGGAACACTGCAGAAGGCCTACTGGCCCATACAAGGCAGGTCCTTATCAAAACCACCACTACCTAAGAATTTACTCCTGTACTCACGACACTAATCAAACCCAGCCCCTCCCACTCATATATTTGTCCAATCTCTTTTTAAAGACACCCAAGGTCCTAGCCTCTATCACCCTACTCGGAAGATTGTTCCACGCATCTACAACTCTGTTCGAAAACCAGTACTTGCCTATGTCCTTTCTAAATAAGAACATAAGAACATAAGAAAGGAGGAACACTGCAGCAGGCCTGTTGGCCTATACTAGGCAGGTCCTTCACAATCCGTCCCACTAACAGAATATTTGCTCAACCCAATTTTCAATGCTACCCAAGAAATAAGCTTTGACAATTCTACCCACTCATGTGCGAGTCCCACTCAAATCCAACCCCTCTCACTCATGAATTTATCCAACCTAAATTTGAAACTACCCAAGGTCCTAGCTTCAATAACCCTACTAGGCAGACTGTTCCACTCATCAAATCTAAATTTATCCAATTTAAATCCGTTATTTCTGGTTCTTACTTGGTTCGATATCCTCAGTATTTTATTAATATCTCCTTTGTTTATGCCCATCATCCACTTGTACACCTCGATGATATCTCCCCTCATTCTACGTCTCTCCAGAGAGTGGAGATTCAATGCTCTAAGTCTATCTTCATACGGGAGATTTCTTATACTGTAAATCATTTTAGTCATTCTTCTTTGTATGTTCTCCAATGAATCTATATCCATCCTGTAGTAAGGAGACCAAAACTGAGCTGCATAATCCAAATGAGGTCTCACTAGTGATGTATAGAGCTGTAAAATAACTTTTGGACTTCTTTTGCTTATACTTCTTGAAATAAATCCTAGTAATCTGTTAGCCTTATTGCGCACACTTAGGCACTGTTGTCTTGGCTTTAGATTTCTGCTTACCATGACTCCCAAGTCTTTTTCACATTCTGTATGATCAAGCTCAACTTCACCTAGTTTATAAATTCGAGGGATATTTTCATTACCAACGACTAGCACCTTACACTTGTCCACATTGAACTTCATCTGCCACTTTTCAGACCAAGACATTAATTTATCCAAATCCTCCTGGAGTTCATTGGTATCCTCCTCAGAATGAATTATACGGCCTATTTTTGTATCATCAGCAAATTTACTCATGTCACTTGCAATTCCTTCATCAAGGTCATTTATGTAAATTATGAACAACAATGGGCCCAAAACTGATCCTTGTGGAAAAGAACATAAGAAAGGAGGAACACTGCAGCAGGCCTGTTGGCCCATACTAGGCAGGTCCTTCACAATCCATCCCACTAACAGAATATTTGCTCAACCCAATTTTCAAAGCTACCCAAGAAATAAGCTTTGACAATTCTACCCACTCATGCGCGAGTCCCACTCAAATCCAACCCCTCTCACTCATGAATTTATCCAACCTAAATTTGAAACTACCCAAGGTCCTAGCTTCAATAACCCTACTAGGCAGACTGTTCCACTCATCAACTACCCTATTTCCAAACCAATACTTTCCTATATCCTTTCTAAATCTAAACTTATCTAACTTGAATCCATTATTGCGGGTTCTCTCTTGGAGAGATATCCTCAAGACCTTATTTATATCCCCTTGTTAATACCTCATTTTCCACTTGTATACCTCGATCATGTCTCCCTCATTCTACGTCTTACAAGTGAATGTAATTTTAGGTCTTCAATCTTTCTTCGTAAGGAAGATTTCTAATGCATGTATAATTTTAGTCATTCTACGCTGAATGTTTTCTAACGAATTTATGTCCATTCTGTAATATGGAGACCAGAACTGAGCTGCGTAATCTAGGTGAGGCCTTACTAATGATGTATAAAGCTGTAATATAACCTCTGGACTTCTGTTGCTAACACTTCTTGATATAAATCCCAGTAATCTATTTGCCTTATTACGTACGCTTAGGCATTGCTGTCTTGGTTTAAGGTTGCTGCTTACCATCACCCCAAGCCCTTTCCCGCAATCTGTATGGCTAAGTTCTACGTTATTTAACTTATAAGTGCTTGGGTTATGGACACTCCCGAGCTTCAGAACCTTGCATTTATCTACATTGAACTGCATCTGCCACTTTTCTGACCACGAATTGTCAAAGCTTATTTCTTGGGTATCATTGAATATTTGGTTGAACAAATATTCTGTTAGTGGGATGGAATGTGAAGGACGTGCCTAGTATGGGCCAACAGGCCTGGTGCAGTGTTCCTCCTTTCTTATGTTCTTATGTTTTTCCATTTTACTGCATTCCCGTTGACTGTGTAGTTTCATATACTCGGCCATTTCTCCCTCTTCCTGTGCTAGTCTATTAGTGTAATTTTCGATGGTATCAGAAATTCAAGATTGTCTGAGCGTTGGATCCAAGGGAGCCTTTTAAACCAAGACAGCAATGCCTAAGCGTACGTAATAAGGCAAATAGATTACTGGGATTTATATAAAGAAGTGTTAGCAACAAAGTCCAGAGGTTATATTACAGCTTTATACATCATTAGTAAGCCTCACCTAGATTACGCAGCTCAGTTCTGGTCTCCATATTACAGAATGGACATAAATCGTTAGAAAACATTCAGCGTAGAATGACAAATTAATACATAGCATTAGAAATCTTCCTTACGAAGAAAGATTGAAGACCCTAAATTACATTCCCCTTGTAAGACGTAGAATGAGGGGAGACATGATCAGGTATACAAGTGGAAAATGGGTATTAACAAAGGGGATATAAATAAGGTCTTGAGGATATCTCTCCAAGAGAGAACCCGCAAAAATGGATTCAAGTTAGATAAGTTTAGATTTAGAAAGGATATAGGAAAGTATTGGTTTGGAAATAGGGTAGTTGATGAGTGGAACAGTCTGCCTAGTAGGTTATTGAAGTGGACCTTGGGTAGTTTCAAATTTAGGTTGGATAAATTCATGAGTGAGAGGGGGTTGATTTGGAGTGGGACTCGCGCATGAGTGGGTAGAATTTCAAAGCTTATTTCTTGGGTAGCATTGAAAATTGGGTTGAGCAAATATTCTGTTAGTGGGACGGATTGTGAAGGACCTGCCTAGTATGGGCCAAAAAGGCCTGCTGCAGTGTTCCTCCTTTCTTATGTTCTTATGTTCTTATGAATTAAGTTTGTCAAATCTTCCTGAAGTTCTATGACATCTATGTTTGAATCAATTATCCTACCTATCTTCGTGTCGTCGGCGAATTTGCTCATATCACTAGTAATTCCCTTATCAAGGTCAGTGATATATATTATAAATAACAATGGGCTAAGACTGATCCCTAGAACACCACTTGTTCAAGTCCCCATTCGGATTTAACCCCATTTATGCACACTCTCTGCTTCCTATTGGTGAGCCATGACTCGATCCATGACAGGAAGGCAACAACGAGTCATGGCACGTGACGAGGTGTCAGGGTGGGCGCCTGTGACGAACTGGTTTCCACAAGGGTCATTCCTACGATCGATGCTGTTTCTGGTATATGTGAATGACATAACAGAAGGGATAGACTGAGAAGTGTCCCTGTTTGCAGACGACGTGAAGCTAATGAAGAGAATTAAAGCGGATGGGGATCAGGCAGGACTACAAAGGAATCTAGACATGCTGCAGACGTGGTACAACAAGTGGCTCCTGGAGTTTAACCCCACCAAGTGTAGAGTCATG
>WNWK01032356.1:0-21958 GCA_009830355.1 Cherax destructor
CTGCCTGGTGTATACTTGACTGCTCTGGGTTTGGCTCTCCCTCGCTCCTGATCAGAAAGATGCCATCCTGGAGTACCAGTTGGCTACTGGATTTACCGCAGCGGAGGCACAGGACTGTCGGTGCTGGCTTTCACAGTGGGCATTGTGTGCAGTCCATACATTGTAAAAATGTATTATGTTTAGTAACCACTAAAGTAGTTAATGGTTACACCTTTCAGTATGTGGATATGGTTGAACTGTTTTTCTAATAACCTCTGCAATCTGTTCTAGTATTGTTCCGTTCACGGGTTTTGTATGGTGTATGGTAAGGGCGGAATTGCATGTATATTCTGGGAAGGTTCAGTGGAGCCATGAAAATTGTAGATTGCCATGTTGTATGTCACCTTGTTGTGAAAAAAAAAACAAAGTGAAGAGTAGTGGTGGTGCTGGGATATATGTAAAACCTCTAGTAGTGTTACTACCACCTTCAGGCTAAGATACTTTTTTTTACTAGCCGTATCCTGCAGGATGCGGCTAGCTTTTGTGAGACTTCGTCTGGAGGTGGTGGTGTTATGGGCTTGTTATGGGGCTATAGGACCCAACATGTATTGATATTCTCCAGACCTATGGATATTTCCAGACCTATGGTGCTAAACACACCATAGGTCGATGCATGGAACAATTTTCCGGGTAGGGTAACAGAGGGTAAAACCTGGACAAATATATGAGTGGGAGGAGCTGGGTTTGATTGATGTCTTGGGTAGGAAGCTAATTTGTGGGTAGCTTTGGGAAAAGGTTGGATAAATACATGGAAGGTTTTGTATGGGCCAGTAAGCAGTGTTCTTTCATTTTTACCTGGAGAGGGTTAACTCCAGGTGGTCGGGTCTAAGCCGGGAGGGATGAACTTGCCTCGCATGGGTCAGTAGGCTTCCTGCAGTGTACCTTTTTCTTATGTTATGTTCTTACCATGCCCCCTCCTTCAACAAAAGTTTCAGTTAGTAAAGGACACAAATGCAACAAATGTGACATTTTATTGTGTTAACTTTTCGTTCGTTGCCACAAAATGCCACATTACTTGCATTTGTGTCCTTAACATATTGTCGGTAATTCTACCAATATTATTACAGTAGTAATATTAGCTGCAGCAGTAGTAGTAATACAACATGGTAGAACAATCAACTTGCACATGCGTAAAAGGTTATAAAAGCATAAAAAGTTTAGACAAATATTTCTGTAGGTGGTTGGAATAGAGAAGGTCAGTTTCAGTGTTCCTCCTCTGTAATCTTCATGTGCAGAGACTATGTGATGGAGAGTCATTCTTCCGGTTCTGTGGGGAGGTGTGTTGATGATGTAGTCGTTGGTGTTTGTTGATTGGGGAGGGTTTTCTGGTGACGACCTCGCTCAGTCAACATCACCATGTTGACTTCGCTCAGTGGTGACGCTGACCTCGTTTATTCCATGGGTGGAATGGAAGGTAGGTTGGGCAGGTGTTTTCGTTTGTGGGTTTGGTTTTGGGTTTAAGGGAGACCTGCCTAGTGTGGGCCGCCTGGCCTGCTGCAGTATTTCTCTTGTGCTCATATGAGCGAGAGGGGTTGGATTTGAGCAGGCTTTTGGCTTCAGTTCCCCGGTGCCGTAGTAATGGACCAGTTGCTTCAACTCCCTCGGTGCCTTGGTGATGGACCAGGTGCTCGCTCTCTCAATGCCTTGGTGATGGACCAGGTGCTTCAGCTCCTTCAGTGTCCTGGTGATGGACCAGGTGCTTCGCTCCATCGGTGCCCTGGTGATGGACCAGGTGCTTCAGCTCCCTCAGTTCCCTGGTGATGGACCAGGTGATTCTGCTCCTTCAACGGCCTGGTGATGGACCAGGTTCTTGGCTCATTCAGTGCCCTGGTGATGGACCAGGCGCTTTGGCTCCCCAGTGCCCTGGTGATGGCCCAGGTGCTTCAGCTCATTTAGTGCCCTGGTGATGGACCAGGTGCTTCGCTCATTCAATGCCCTGGTGATGGATCAGGTGCTGCCCCTCAGTACCCTAGTGATGGACCAGGTCTGGGATGGGGGCACTGGCAACTGCAGTGGAGGGAGCTGTTAGGGCTTTAAACTAGAAAAAGTTAGTGGTATGGGTTTTGGGGGAAAACAGTGAAGTCCCAGTGTAGTAATATTATAAGTTCTAGAAGAACTAGTAATAGGCAGAATAAGGTGGATACTGGAAACAGTGGCACTAGATGACAAGGACAGTAATAGGTATAGTGGAAAACAGAAATGAGTAGGAAGGGTAAAAAGAAAGGAGGGTCTTTAAATATATATTACACCAATTGTCGAGTGCTAGAAATAAGATGGACGAGTTGAGATTACTTGCTAGTGCGGGTAATATTGACGTTTTTGCAATAACTGAGACATGGTTTAATATGAAAAATCGGGACATGCCTGCTGAATGTCACATCCAGGGTTTTAAATTGTTCCAAGTAGACAGAAGTATCGGGAAGGGGGGAATGGGGTGGCACTCTATGTCCGTGATCCTTTAAATTGTTGCATAAAAACGGGCATAAAGTCTGAAATAATACATACAGAGTCTGTCTGGATAGAATTTTCAGAGGGGTGTGAAAAATTGATTTTAGGCGTGATATATCGTCCTCCAAACTTAGATAGGGAACAAGGGAGACTACTCTGGGAGGAAATTGTTAAGGCCACAAGGCATGATAACGTAGTAATTTAGGGACTTTAACTTTATTCAGATTAATTGGAATTTTTGACAGGGAATTTAGAATCTAACGACTTTTTAAAAGTTGTTCAGGATTGCTTTTTGAAGCAGTTTGTGACAGAACCTACAAGAGGAAATAACCTACTTGACTTGGTTCCCAGGCAAACAAGGAATCCCTTGTTAATAATTTAGAAATTACAGAGGAACTCTGCACAAGCGACCACAAGTCAATTACCTTTAGCATTGAATAGTTGTATGATAGTAGGGATAATTCAGTAACAGTCCCAGACTTTCCCTTAGCAGATTATAATGGGCTTAGAGAACACTTATCAACTGTGGACTGGGGTAACAAAGAGAGGTATCAATATGACAGCTTTCATAACAGTATACAGGCTGCCCAAAGAACATTTATCCCGTATAAAGAAATTAGATCAAGTAGAAATGACCCAAAATGGATGAATAATAGGCTCAAATATCTTTTAGGGCTGAAGAAAGGGAAATTTTTAGGCGCATAAATAGAGGTGAGGGTCATCTTATAAATCAGTATACTGACATTAAGAGGGACGTTAAAAAGGGGATAAGAAAAGCTAAACGGGACTATGAAATTAAAGTTGCTAGGGATTCAAAAACTAACCCAAAAAAATTTTTCCAGGTTTATAGAACAAAAGTTAGGGATAAGATAGGTCCCCTTAAAAATAACTCTGGGCATCTTACTGACAAGGAGAATGATATGTGCTCTATTTTTAATAATTATTTTCTCTCGGTTTTCACACAGGAAGACACTAATAATATCCCAGTAATTAATTTATTTTAGAGTCCCTGAAGAAGATAAATTATGTAATATCACAGTCACTAGCGAAATGGTTATGAAACAAGTAGACCGTCTGAAACAAAATAAATTGCCGGGTCCTGATGAGCTTTTAGCAAGGGTTCTTAAGGAATGCAAATGGAACTCTGTGAACCAATATCTAACATTTTTAATTTATCTCTTCAAACAGGTGTAGTGCCTGATATGTGGAAGATGGCTAATTTAATTCCTATTTTTAAAGCAGGGGACAAGTCACTACCGTCAAATTACCGCCCAATAAGCCTGACCTCAATTGTAGGCAAATTACTAGAGTCAATTATAGCTGATATTATTAGAAGCCATCTAGATAACCATAATTTGATTAATGATACTCAGCATGGATTCACAAGGGGCCGTTCCTGCCTATCTAATTTATTAACCTTCTTTAGTAAAGCTTTTGAGGCTGTTGATCACGATAAAGAATTCGATATTGTTTATTTAGATTTTAGTAAGGCTTTTGATAGAGTACCGCACCAGAGACTGTTAAAGAAAGTGGCAGCTCATGGCATTGGGGGAAAAGTGCTGTCATGGATCAAGTCATGGCTCACCAATAGGAAGCAGAGAGTGTGCATAAATGGGGTTAAATCCGAGTTGGGATCTGTAACAAGTGGTGTTCCACAGGGATCAGTCTTAGGCCTGTTGTTGTTTATAATATATATCAATGACCTTGATGAGGGAATTACTAGTGATATGAGCAAATTCGCCAATGACACGAAGATAGGTAGGATAATTGATTCTAACGTAGATGTTGGGGAACTTCAGGAGGATTTTGACAGACCCAGAAAAGTGGCAGATGCAGTTCAATGTAGATAAATGCAAGGTTCTGAAGCTCGGGAGTGTCCATAACCCAAGCACTTATAAGTTAAATAACGTAGAACTTAGCCATACAGATTGCAAAAAAGACTTCGGGTGATGGTAAGCAGCAACCTTAAACCAAGACAGCAATGCCTAAGCGTACGTAATAAGGCAAACAGATTACTGGGATTTATATCAAGAAGTGTGCGCAACAGAAGTCCTGAGGTTATATTACAGCTTTATACATCATTAGTAAGGCCTCACCTAGATTACGCAGCTCAGTTCTGGTCTCCATATTACAGAATGGATATTAATTCGTTAGAAAACATTCAGCGTAGAATGACTAAATTAATACATAGCATTAGAAATCTTCCGTATGAAGAAAGATTGAAGACCCTAAAATTACATTCACTTGTAAGACGAAGAATGAGGGGAGACATGATCGAGGTATACAAGTGGAAAATGGGTATTAACAAAGGGGATATAAATAAGGTCTTGAGAATATCTCTCCAAGAGAGAACCCGCAATAATGGATTCAAATTAGATAAGTTTAGATTTAGAAAGGATATAGGAAAGTATTGGTTTGGAAATAGGGTAGTTGATGAGTGGAACAGTCTGCCTAGTAGGGTTATTGAAGCTAGGACCTTGGGTGGTTTCAGGTTTAGGTTGGATAAATTCATGAGTGAGAGGGGTTGGATTTGAGTGGGAATTGCACATGAGTAAATAGAATTATCAAAGCTTATTTCTTGGGTAGCATTTAAGATTGGGTTGAACAAATATCTTGTTAGTGGGGTGGAATGTGAAGGACTTGCCTAGTATGGGCCAACAGGCCTGCTGCAGTGTTCCTTCTTTCTTATGTTCTTAAGTGCTTCGGCTCATTCAGTGCCCTGGTGAAGGACCAGGTGCTTCAGATCCCATGGTGTTCTTGTGATGGACCAGGTGCTTCAGCTCCTTCATAAGAACATAAGAAAGGAGGAACACTGCAGCAGGCCTGTTGGCCCATACTAGGCAGGTCCTTCACATTCCATCCCACTAACAGAATATTTGTTCAACCTAATTTTCAATGCTACCCAAGAAATAAGCTTTGATAATTTTATTTACTCATGTGCAATTCCCACTCAAATCCAACCCCTCTCACTCATGAATTTATCCAACCTAAATTTAAAACTACCCAGGTCCTTGCTTCATTACTGGGATTTAATCAAGAGGTTAGCAACAGAAGTCCAGAGGTTATATACAGCATACATCATAGTAGGCCTCACCTAGATTACCTAGCTCAGTTCTGGTCTCCATATTACGAATGGACATAAATTGCTAGAAAACATTCAGCGTAGAATGACAATACATAGCATAGAAACTTCCTTCAAAGATTGAAGACCCTTAAATTACATTCACTTGTAAGACGAGAATGAGAGGACATGACAGGTATACAGTGGAAAATGGTCATTCAAGGTATAAAGTCTGAGGAGTATCTCTCCAGAGACCGAAATGGTTCAATAGATAGTTTAGATTTAGAAGGATATAGAAGTATTGGTTTGGAAAGTGTTGATGAGTGGAACAGTCGCCTAGTAGGTTGAGCAGTGACCTTGGGTAGTTTTATTTAGGTTGATAATTCATGAGTGAGAGGGTTGATTTGAGTGGAATTGCACATGAGTAAATAAATATCAAAGCTTATTTGGTAGCATTGAAAATTAGGTTGAACAGAATATTTGTTCAACCTAATTTTCAATGCTACCCAAGAAATAAGCTTTGATAATTTTATTTACTCATGTGCAATTCCCACTCAAATCCAACCCCTCTCACTCATGAATTTATCCAACCTAAATTTAAAACTACCCAAGGTCCTTGCTTCAATAACCCTACTAGGCAGACTGTTCCACTCATCAACTACCCTATTTCCAAACCAATACTTTCCTATATCCTTTCTAAATCTAAACTTATCTAATTTGAATCATTATTGCGGGTTCTCTTGAGAGATACCTCAAGACCTTATTTATATCCCCTTTGTTAATACCCATTTTCCACTTGTATACCTCGATCATGTCTCCTCTCATTCTACGTCTTACAAGTGAATGTAATTTAAGGGTCTTCAATCTTTCTTCGTAAGGAAGATTTCTAATGCTATGTATTAATTTAGTCATTCTACGCTGAATGTTTTCTAACGAATTTATGTCCATTCTGTAATATGGAGACCAGAACTGAGCTGCGTAATCTAGGTGAGGCCTTACTAATGATGTATAAAGCTGTAATATAACCTCTGGACTTCTGTTGCTAACACTTCTTGATATAAATCCCAGTAATCTATTTGCCTTATTACATACGCTTAGGCATTGCTGTCTTGGTTTAAGGTTGCTGCTTACCATCACCCCCAAGTCCTTCTCGCAATCTGTATGGCTAAGTTCTACGTTATTTAACTTATAAGTGCTTGGGTTATGGACACTCCCGAGCTTCAGAACCTTGCATTTATCTACATTGAACTGCATCTGCCACTTTTCTGACCAGGAATTGAGTCTGTCAAAATCCTCCTGAAGTTCCCCAACATCTACGTTAGAATCAATTATCCTACCTATCTTCGTGTCATTGGCGAATTTGCTCATATCACTAGTAATTCCCTCATCAAGGTCATTGATATATATTATAAACAACAACAGGCCTAAGACTGATCCCTGTGGAACACCACTTGTTACAGATCCCAACTCAGATTTAACCCCATTTATGCACACTCTCTGCTTCCTATTGGTGAGCCATGACTTGATCCATGACAGCACTTTTCCCCCAATGCCATGAGCTGCCACTTTCTTTAACAGTCTCTGGTGCGGTACTCTATCAAAAGCCTTATTAAAATCTAAATAAACAATATCGAATTCTTTATCGTGATCAACAGCCTCAAAAGCTTTACTAAAGAAGGTTAATAAATTAGATAGGCAGGAACGGCCCCTTGTGAATCCATGCTGAGTATCATTAATCAAATTATGGTTATCTAGATGGCTTCTAATAATATCAGCTATAATTGACTAGTAATTTGCCTACAATTGAGGTCAGGCTTATTGGGCGGTAATTTGACGGTAGTGACTTGTCCCCTGCTTTAAAAATAGGAATTACATTAGCCATCTTCCACATATCAGACACTACACCTGTTTGAAGAGATAAATTAAAAATGTTAGATAATGGTTCACAGAGTTCCATTTTGCATTCCTTAAGAACCCTTGCAAAAGCTCATCAGACCCGGCGATTTATTTTGTTTCAGTCGGTCTAGTTGTTTCATAACCATTTCGCTAGTGACTGATATTACATAATTTATCTTCTTCAGGACCACTATAAAAATTAATTACTGGGATATTATTAGTGTCTTCCTGTGTGAAAACCGAGAGAAAATAATTATTAAAAATAGAGCACATATCATTCTCCTTGTCAGTAAGATGACCAGAGTTATTTTTAAGGGACTTATCTTATCCCTAACTTTGTTCTATAAACCTGGAAAAACCTTTTGGGTTAGTTTTTGAATCCCTAGCAACTTTAATTTCATAGTCCCATTTAGCTTTTCTTATCCTTTTTTTAACGTCCCTCTTAATGTCAGTATACTGATTTATAAGATGACCCTCACCTCTTTTTATGCGCCTATAAATTCCTTTCTTCTGCCCTAAAAGATACTTGAGCCTATTATTCATCCATTTTGGGTCATTTCTACTTGATCTAATTTCTTTATACGGGATAAATGTTCTTTGGGCAGCCTGTATAGTGTTAAGAAAACTGTCATATTGATACCTCTCTTCGTCACCCCAGTCCACAGTTGATAAGTGTTCCCTAAGTCCATTATAATCTGCCAAGCAAAAATCTGGGACCGTTACTGAATTATCCCTACTATCATACATCCATTCAATGCTAAAGGTAATTGACTTGTGGTCGCTTGAGCCGAGTTCCTCTGTAATTTCTAAATTATTAAAAGGGCTTTTCTTGCCAGAATCAAGTCATGTAGGTTATTTCCCTTGTAGGTTCTGTCACAAACTGCTTCAAAAAGCAATCCTGAACAACTTTTAAAAAGTCGTTAGATTCTAAATTCCCTGTCAAGAAATTCCAATTAATCTGACTAAAGTTAAAGTCCCCTAGAATTACTACGTTATCATGCCTTGTGGCCTTAACAATTTCCTCCCAAAGTAGTCTCCCTTGTTCCCTATCTAAGTTTGGAGGACGGTAAATCACGCCTAAAATCAATTTTTCACCCCCCTCTGAAAATTCTATCCAGACAGACTCTGTATGTGTTATTTCAGACTTTATACCCGTTTTTATGCAACAATTTAAATGATCATGGACATAGAGTGCAACCCCACCCCCCTTCCCGATACTTCTGTCTACTTAGAACAATTTAAAACCTTGAATGTGACATTCGGCAGATATGTCCCGATTTTTCATATTAAACCATGTCTCAGTTATTGCAAAAACATCAATATTACCCGTACTTGCAACTAATCTCAACTCGTCCATCTTATTCCTAGCACTATGACTATTGGTGTAATATACATTTAAAGACCCTCCTTTCTCTTTACCCTTCCTGCTCATTTCTGTTTTTCCACTATACCTATTACTGTCCTTGTCACCTAGTGCCACTGGCTTTCCAATACCCACCTTATTCTGCCTATTACTAGTTCCCCTAGAATTTATAACATTACTACACTGGGACTTCCCTGTTTTCCCCCATAACCCATACCACTAACTTTTTCTAGTTTAAAGCCCTAACAGCTCCCTCCACGAGCGTTGCCAGTGCCCCACCACAGACCTAGATAAGTGAACCTCCATCCCTGGCATACATGTCATTTCTGCCATAGAAGAGGTCCCAGTTGTCAATGAATGTTACTGCATTTTCCTTACAGTATTTGTCCAGCCAGCAATTGACACCAATTGCCCTGGACAACCATTCATTTCCAACTCCTCTCCTTGGCAAAATACCACATATTACAGAGTTCCCACCCTTCTTCCTAATTCTGTCTATTGCTGACCTATAGCTGCTAATCAGCTCCTCACTCCTACGTCTGCCAACATCGTTGCCTCCAGCACTGAGACAGATAATAGGATTGCCCCATTACCTCTCATGATTGTCCAGACAGCTAACAATATCCTTCATCCCAGCCCCAGGATAACACACCCTCTGCCTCCTATTCCTATCCTTAAGACAAAATTCCCTATTCATAAACTTTATAGTGCCCTGATTATCAAAGCATATTCCATGGATGGAGTAGGTGGGTTGGGCAGGAGTTTTTGTTTGTGGGATTGGTTTTGGGTTTGAGTGGGGACGGCCTAGTGTGGACCAGTTGGCTTGCTGCAGTGTTCCTTATTTCTGTGTTCTTATGAGTGAGAGGGCTGGATTTGAACGGACTTGCACAATGGTTGGGGGGTTGTCGTGGTTTGTTCCTTGTTTGGCGATGGGGATGGGTTGGACAAATAGTTGTGTTGGTTTTGACATGGACCTGCAAGTATGAGCCAGTAGGCCTGTTGCAGTGTTCCTTTTTATGTTCTTATAATTAAGTAACATGAATACCTAATTATATTGAAGTGATCACAATTTTGTTAAATGAGGTTTTGAGGTCAGCCACCCTTAAGACTTAAAGAAGCTGAATTAACCTGATTTTCTCAATATAATAAGTTATAAATACGTACACACATTTAAATAAGTAGTTAAAGTTGCATGTCTCATTGTAAGTAATAAGATGTATTGTGGATACATGTGGGAGGATGTGCAAGATGATAGGTTTTTGTTTTTGTTTCTGTTGGAGATGGGGGGTAGCCTTGCTGCCTCCCTCTCCCTTTCCCAAGATGGCTGCAGTGAGCTGGTATGTTGTCTTGCTCTTACCTTAACTTTGTTTTCTGGGCAGAATAAGTGTCCAAGAAGCAAGAGGTGTGCTGAAGATCGATGTTACCATGATATTCTGTGACTTACAGTCTACCTGGAGAGAATTCCAGGGTCAACGCCCGCGGCCCAGTCTGTGACCAGGCCTCCTGTTGGACCAGAGCCTGATCAACCAGGCTGTTACTGCTGGCCGCACGCAGTCCAACGTACGAACCACAGCCCGGCTGATCAGGTACCGACTTGAGGTGCCTGTCCAGTGCCTGCTTGAAGACAGCCAGGGTTTGTTGGTAATCCCCCTGATGTATGCTGGGAGGCAGTTGAACAATCTTGGGCGCCTGACACTTATTGTGTTGTCCTCAACGTGCTAGTGGCACCCCTGCTCTTCATTGGGGGATGTTACATCGCCTGCCGAGTCTTTTGCTTTCGTAGGGAGTGATTTTGTGTGCAAGTTTGGTACTAAGCCCTCGAGAATTTTCCATGTGTATATAATAATGTATCTCTCCGCCTGCGTTCTAGAGAGTACAGGTTTAGGAACTTCAAGCGTTCCCAGTAGTTGAGGTGGTTTATCGCACTTATGCGGGCGGTGAAGGTTCTCTGCACATTTTCAAGGTCAGCAATTTCACCCGCCTTGAAAGGTGCAGTTAGTGTGCAGCAATATTCCAGCCTAGATAGAACAAGCTACCTGAAAAGTGTCAACATGGGCTTGGCATCCCTGGTTTTGAAGGTTCTCATTATCCATCCTGTCATTTTTCGAGCAGATGCAATTGCTACTTTGTTATGGTCCTTGAAGGTGAGATCCTCTGACATGATCACTCCCAGGTCTTTGACATTAGTTTTTCGCTCTATTGTGTGGTTGGAATTAGTTTTGTACTCCGATGAGATTTTAATTTCTTCACGTTTTCCGTATCTGAGTAATTGAAATTTCTCATCATTGAACTTCATATTGTTTTCTGCAGCCCATTTAAAGATTTGGTTTATGTCTGCTTGGAGTCTTGCAGTGTCTTCAACGGTGGACACTGTCATACAGATTCGGGTGTCATCTGCAAAGGAAGACACAGCACTGTGGCTTATATCCCTGTCAATGTCTGATATGAGGATGAGGAATAGGATGGGAGCAAGTACTGTGCCTTGTGGAACAGAGCTTTCACAGTAGCTGCCTCAGACTTTACTCTGTTGACTACTACTCTTTGTGTTCTACATGTTAGGAAATTATAGATCCATCTACCAACTTTTCCTGTTATTCCTTTATCACGCATTTTGTGTGCTATTACACCATGGTCACACTTGTCAAAGGCTTTTGCAAAATCTGTGTATATAACATCTGCATTCTGTTTATCTTCTAGAGCACCCAGGACCTTGTCGTAGTGGTCCAGTAGTTGGGACAGACGGGAGCGGCCTGCTCTAAACCCATGCTGTCCTGGCAAGACACTGAGAGTTAAAGAAATGCTGAGGAAAAGAGTGTTAATTGTAGCAAGTGGATCTTGTTTCTGCTATGGGTCACATGTTGTGCACATGATTGGTGTAATATACCTGTAAATACAACTTAATATATTTTTTTATAACATGGTGGTTTAAATAACCCATGGAGAGGGCTGGTGAAATCTTTCTTTCAGGTACAACAGCTAATCATGAATGTAAGTATCATTTTACCCTAAGAACTTTAATGTATTAATATTGGTAGAATTACCGACAATATGTTAAGTAAAAGGACACAAATGCAACTAATGAGACATTTTATTGTGGCAATGTTTCGCTCTCAGGAGCTTTGTCAAGCCGTTACAACAATGCATGGAACACAGGGTCATATAGGTTCAGGGTGAGGTGTAATACTAGTGGTTGTAGAGGTAGTAGTGATATAATCGTATAGTAGTAGTGATACAAAAGGTATAACAATCAACTTGACATGAGTAAAAGTAATTGCTTTTATCACCTTTTACTCATGTGCAAGTTTATGTTATACCTTATTGTATCACTACTACTACTCGACATATACTCTACCTCTACCACTACTAGTATTCACCTCGAACCTATTTACCCTGTGTGTCCATGCATTTTGTGCTTGACAAAGCTCCTGAGGCGAACGCTGCCACTAAATGTCTCATTAGTTGCATTTGTGTCCTTTCAACAAGACCTTTAATACCCCATACTAGGACATGTAGTGAGAACCTTGATGATAAGTAAAGGGAAAATAACGTAACACTTCAGAGTGCCATCCCACATTGCGGGACACATGAATTGTGTGTCCTTCCACTGTTGGGGTCGTTTTATGGTGTTAGCCCCACAACACACTTTTTCTGAGAATACTTCTTTTAGGGTAGACGGTATTGGTATCAGGTAGTGACAGTTAGTGAGGATTCGGTCTGGAACTTTCCCCACTGGATGTGGTTGGGAACAGGTTGTTGTTGAGGGCAGGTACAGGTGTGGTACTATACTTTTTTTACTAGTACAGTGGACCCCGAGTTTTGACCACCTCAAAACTAACAATTATGTAAGTGTAATACAGTCAACCCTTGGTTTTCGTGTCTCAGTTTTCGGTAATTTTGGTTTTCAGGCACTTTTCTCGTGGAAATATTGTCTTAGTTTTCGTTGATTGTCTTAGTTTTCGTCGATGGTATGGAGCCTGTCCAGTGCCCAGTGCACATACAAAGCCCGCCTCCCACACATTCTCAGGCAGTGTAGCATTGTTTCTGGTTGAGTGAACATTATCCTGTGAGGTCATACAAAACATTTCTTAACAATCCATTGTTTTTGGCCCTTGATTTGTGTGTGACTGCTAAATAAGCCACCATGAGCCCAAAAAGCTCCTAGTGCCAGTCCTTTGGTAAAAAGTGAGGAACACCATAGAATTAAAGAAAGAAATCGTAGCAAAGTATCAAAGTGGAGTCGATAAAGGCTATAGCGCCAGCCAGCGATAAAGTGTAGCACTAACAGTGTAGCAAGTAAGTTAAGCGATTAAGCGAAAGAAAATGACGACACAAAACTTAACTCCTCAATTGTTGTTTGAGTATAGGGGCACTGAATCCAGAGCCGTCCTCTGCCACTATCTCCTCTAAGATAAGTGTAAATATTTCTTATTTATAGTGTAAATATTTCTTATTTATAGTGTAAATATTTCTTATAGTGTAAATATTTCTTATTTATAGTGTAAATATTTCTTATTTATAGTGTAAATATTTCTTATTTATAGTGTAAATATTTCTTATTTATCTCCATGGGGAAGTGGAACAGAATTCTTCCTCCGTAAAGCCATGCATGTCGTAGAGGCGACTAAATGCCAGGAGCAAGGGGCTAGTAACCCCTTCTCCTGTATATATTACTAAATGTAAAAGGAGAACTTTCGTTTTTCCTTTTGGGCCACCCTGCCTCGGTGAGAAACGGCCGACGTGTTGAAAGAAAAAGAAGATTTCTTATTTATAGTGTAAATATTTCTTATTTATAAATTAAAGTGTAAATAATTCTAATTTATAAATTAAAGTGTAAATATTTCTTATTTATAAATTACGTACATTTATTCAGTGTGAATACTGGTGGTGCCTCCACCACCACCACCACTAATGTACGGCTTATGGTCAGTGGCCTTTATAAACCAAACAACAATAACACACATCACCAGTCCTCACATTCGTAATGACATATTTTATTCATTCTAGAGTATATATCAAGTTTCTATGTTATTAATATTGTTTATTATGTCATATTAGATGAATTGTGATAGCTAAATAAACCGTAGAGCTGATATTAGTGTCAAATTGAAACATTTTGTCCTGCCTCCAAACAATAAACTCGCTCCTCTCTCCTCCTTTCCATCTTCCATACACCTACAAGAGTCGCCAATAAAGGTAAGTGTGATGTTAAATGTTCATTTATACATGTTATTAGTGCTTTATATTTATTTGTCATTCTTTTCTGTATGTAAATCTATATTTAATCTCAAAAATTATTTTTTGTTAATACTCTTGGGTGTTTGAAACGGATTAATTGAATTTACATTATTTCTTATGGGGAAAATGGTTTTAGTTTTCATCGATTTTGGTTTTAGTTGATCCCCCTGGAACTGATTAACCCTTTGACTGTTTCAGTCGTATATATACGTCTTACGAGCCACTGTTTCGGACGTATCTATACGCCTTATTCTAGCGGCTTCAAGTGAAGCGGGAGAAAGCTGGTAGGCCTACATGTGAGAGAATGGGTCTGCATGGTGGGTGTGCACAGTATGAAAACCGGGGACCCTGTGGTGCATTGTGGGAGCACCATGTTTGTAGTCATTTTTCACCATGCCCCGCGGTAAGAAGTACCTCACTCCCGGCGAATTGGAGGCCTTCTCTTCCCAAAGTGATAGTTCAAACAGCACTGGAAGTGCCAGTGAAAGTGAATTCCATGGTTTTCAGGAGGGTATTACCGAAAGCAGTGCCCAGGATAATATAATTAGTGATGAAAACCCAGATGACCCACAGCCTTCCACATCTGGTGCTGGGCCGTCTCATTCACGTTCACCTGTACCAGGCGAAAGAGGAAACTATTTCACCATGTACAGGTCTTTGATGTGAGCAGTGTAAGTGATGATGACAGTGATTTCAAAGTTATTGAAAGCAGTTCTAGTGGCGACAGTGAGGGGGAGTATTCCTCCAGTGAAGCGGCAGTATGTACAACTCTACATGCATTCTGGTAGTGTGCCATATGCTATTCCAAGGAAAAGGAGTAACTCTCTGAGTACATCTCTTGGCCCTACACCATGAATTGATAGTGAAGATGATGATTTTGTGACAATGGGGATGCGTAATGTGCGTGGGGTGCAGGTGGTAGTGGTGTTGGCGGTGGCACGAGTCATGTGGCACCAGGAGCGGGCCACGCTGCTAACTCAACACACCCACAACCACTTCAACCACCCCCACACTCCCACAACCTGCACAACCACAACCACCTGTCAATATCCAGTACCCACCAGCAGACCGCATCTGGGATTGGCAGCAAGGTGACAATTTTGTTCAATCCCCATGACTTTGATGAAGCACAAAGTGGAATATGGCCATCGTGTACACTTGGGAACAATGCTACTGAACTAGAATGCTTTCAGTTATTCTTCGATGAACCCTGATGGACATTATTGTCAGGGAAAGCAACACATACTATGAGTACACCATAGCAAACACAATACTTTCACCAAGGTCACATCTACACCAGTGGAAGGACACAACTGTGGCAGAGATGTACTTGTTCTTTGCCACAATAATTTTATGCCACATGTGTATAAGCACACTGTCAACACATACTGGTCGACAGAACGCCTAATTTCAACCCCAGGTTTTAGTGATATCATACCAGTGAATCGTTTTTGATACTGTTATGTATGCTACACTTTTCAGAAAAAAACCAGGCCTGACAGAAACGACAGGTTATATAAGATCATGAATGTGTTTATGTACATGAAACAAAAGTGCTGTATGTATTTTTATCCCTTCAGGAAGCTTGTTATTGATGAGTCTTTGATTTTGTTCAAAGGCAGACTGTCGTCAAGCAGTATATACCAAGCAAGAGGAAACGTTTTGGTATAAAGTTATTTGTACTGTGTGATTGCAAAAGGGTCTGTAATTGTGTACACTGGCAGTAATACATTGCAAGATACCAGGAAGTTATTGGGTATCTCTGGTGATGTGGTTAGAACAAGCCCTTTACTCAGTGATTTCTTGCGAGTGAACATGACAGATGTGTGTGGCACAGTGCATGCAAATCGTAAACATATGCCTAGGTTCGACGCTGGCACTCGTAGAGGTGAAGTGCAGGTGTTTGCTGCCAATGACATCATGGCATTTCGGTGGCAAGACAAACGTGATGTCACATTGTTGACATCAGTTCACGGACATGAAATGGTAGACACTGGCAAGCAGAATAGAGAGACCAATGAACCCATTCTAAAACTTGCAGCTGTGATGGACTACAACCTCAATATGCACTTAGTGGACAAATGTGACATGCAGATTGGATTTGCTGATTGTGTCCAAAAAGTTATAGTGGTACATAAAACTCTTTTTCCATCTTCTGACATTTCCATGCTGAATGCTTATAACATGTACAAGTTGAAGACCAACAACAAACCCAAATATGGTGAATTTTGTTTGTCAGTCATCAGACAAATAATATTCAAGTACCAAGGAACAACACATGCAATAGACCAGCGCCCACGAAATTATCAACACATGCCCTCCCCGTATGAGGCCTGGTGATCATTCCCCCATACTACTGCCTCCTACTACCTCAAGAAAAATGCTCAGAAGAGGTGTTTTGTCTGTAAACATTCCACAAAACGCCCACCAAAACGCAGAGACACTCGCTTTATGTGTGAGGAGTGTAAAGTACCACTGTGCATATACCCATGTTTCAAAGAGTTCCACAAGCTGCAGGAGTTCTAGGAAAGTGTTCAGTGAGTGTACATATGTATATATATTATAGAACAATAGTAATGAACATTTTTTTATTGTTTATTTGTGTAAAAAAAGTTTTGTAAACAAGTTTTGTAAACAATATAAAGATACTAATGTTTATACTAGTATTGTGTTGCATACAACGAGTGTTTATATAAACATTGCACCTTACCTTGTCAACAGGCCATAAAGTTACGTAAAAAGAAAATAGTGAAAAACAAGAAATCTACGAATGAAGTAAACAAATGGTTACTGAGTGAGCGGCAGTTCCGCTGTTGCCATACGCAGCTCATTTTCTGCCAACTTTACACCTCCATATCTCGGTAAGTATTGATGGCAAAAATCTTGTTTTAGGATAAAAACAATCAGAAAAATAATCTTAACATTTTGATAAGAAAATAATTTTTTTTTTTAATATTTTGCGACAAGAGAATGGCACTCAGGATTGAGGGTTGCGACAGTCAAAGGGTTAAACTTTCGGTGATTCCGACATCGGTGATTTCGTTTCGAGCGCTTTTTCAGTCAATGTTTCTGCCTATCGGTCATTCCCTCGACTATCGGTCCATACCAGACATTCGCCTGCCCGCGCTTGCGACCTCGCCATGCAGGACGCCAGTCTAGCATTGTTTATCATTGAGAGAACAATACCCAGCGCGCTCTTTCAAACATTTCACAAAAAATTTATTCTGTTTATTGCTGGTTTAGTGATTTTCACTGTAAATAAGTTACCATGTGTCCAAAGAAGCTTCCTAGTGGCACCCCTGTGGTAAAGAAAGTGAGGAACACCATCGAACTGAAGGAGTGTAGCAGGAATGCAGGGAGTGTAGCAGGAAGGCAGGGAGTGTTGCAGGAATGCAGGGAGTGTAGCAGGGATGCAGCGAGTGTAGCAGGGGTGCCGGGAGTGTAGCAGGCATGCAGGGAGTGGCAGGCATGCAGGGAGTGTAGCAGGCATGCAGAGAGTGTAGCAGGCATGCAGAGAGTGTAGCAGAGATGCAGGGAGTGTAGCAGGAAGGCAGGGAGTGTAGCAGGAAGGCAGGGAGTGTAGCAGAGATGCAGGGAGTGTAGCGGGGATGCAGGGAGTGTGCAGGGATGCAGGAGGTAGCAGGATGCATGGAGTGTAGCAGGAAGGCAGGGAGTTTAGCAGGGATGCAGGGAGTGTAGCAGGGATGCAGGGAGTGAGCAGGATGCAGGGAGGTAGCAGGGATGCAGGGAGTGTAGCATGGAGGTATCAGGGATGCAGGGAGTGTAGCAGGAATGCAGGAAGTGTAGCAGGGATGCAGGGAGTGTAGCAGGAATGCAGGAAGTGTAGCAGGGATGCATGGAGGTAGCAGGAAGGCAGGAGTATAGAAGGCATGCAGGGAGTGTAGAAGGAAGGCAGGGAGTATAGAAGGCATGCAGGGAGTGTAATAGGGATGCAGGGAGTGTAGCGGGGATGCAGAGAGTGTAGCAGGGATGCAGAGTGTGTAGCAGGGATGCAGAGAGTGTAGTAGGGATGCAGAGAGTGTAGCAGGCATGCAGGAGTGAGGTTTCCCCCTTCCAAATGCTAACCCTTCCCTGTCCTCCTCCCTATCTTCCAGATGCCAGTAACTCTCTTCAATAAAGGTAAGTAAATGTTATTTTAAATGTTTAATTATAAATTTATTACTTTATAATTGTTTGTGTATGTAAAGCTATAGTATTTATTCTTTAAAAAATGAATATTTTGTGAATATTTTTGGGGCAACGGATTAACCTTAAACGGTCCAAACGTATATATATGTTAGTACTGCTACTGCCCTAAACATATACACGATATACGTTTTATTTTTCCTGCCTCAAATTTGGCATGATTGGCCTGAGATGCCTGGTCAGCATAGAATGGGTCTTAACACTCGGTGTGTGCCATTTTAAAAAAAATCTGGGACCACTTAGTACCTTATAGGAGCACCAGTTAAATTCAGCGCCACATAGAGCAAACACTGCAAACACCAAGGATTCACTGATGTCATGTCATATTAACACTCCCTTTTAAGGGGAAAGTGATGTTGGCAGGCCAGCTGGCTGCCTGCCTGCCTGGCCCCCTGGCTTGGCCTGCAGCTGGCTGGTCAGCTGGGTACCTGATTGACTGTCTATCTCTGTCTGTCTGTCTGTATCTATCTCTGTCTGTCTCTATCTCACAGGAACACATACGTAAATACAATTATACATAGTGTAAATTACCTAGGATAACTAAAAAAACAATACAAAGTGATATAATGCACTTGTGATCTGCGTAATACCAGTTGGTTTATGAGCTACTCTCTGAGACAAGCAGAGAGGATTCTTAACTCTCTCTCAGGGTCGAAACATTTTTGGAAAAAAAAAAATTATTTTTTTTCTTGTGAAATGATAGAGAATCTTTTTCCTATCATAACGCCACCAAGTTATGAAATTTGATCGAAAACTAACGGAATTATGCTCTCGCAAAGTTAGCGGAATCGATGCTATTTACGCATCGGTGATTTCGCCGACTTTGAGCCCTATTTTCGGCCCATTCCAATGTTTCAGTCTACAACAATGTTAGCTATTTCACTAGAACTCTATTTCTTCTATCGATTGAGTACAAAAACCGCCAATTTACCGATTTCAACTACCCAAAAAGGTGGTCAGAAATTGGCAATTTGTCTAATTTCACACAAATTTCAAAAGATGCCAATTTCAAAATAGGGTCCAGAATAAACGAGACAGACATTCCTGGCACTCGAATAACATTTTATCTGTCCATTAGTCACGTCTCCAGGCCCCTCTTACATTACTTTTGCTTTCCATTTTGAATTTTTATTCTCACAATAAATTGAAGATTTTCTGTTATGTATACTACTGCATCATTGTAAAAACGGTATAAATGACATCAGCACACTTGTGCAAGAATATTAGAGTCACCAGTTGATGTATATTGTACGTGTGGTGTGATTTGTTTACTCTTGAACATCAGACAAAATCGAACATTTTCACTACTTTGCGCTCAATTTCTAGGTACTTGTCATTGAGAAACCAATCAAAATTATCTCTATTTCTCTAATATATCTTCCATTCTATCAAATGAGACCAAGAAAACGAGAATATAATCATAAATACCATACGAAAATAGACTGCAAAGTCGCTGTTTTAAACCAAAAATACAGTCAGAGTTTTTTTTCCTCATTATGCACTGTGTGGTGCAGGATTTTTTTTATACTGCGCACACTGACCGCACAGACCCATTCTCTCACATCTAGGCCTACCAGCCTGTTTCTGCTTGATTTGAGGGCGCTAGAATTTAGGCGTACTAGTACGTCAAATGCCCTGGCGTGTAAGCCGTACTAGTACGTCAAAAACCCTCAAAGGGTTAAGGATTAATTGTATTTACATTATTTATTATGGGAAATAAGGTTTCGACTTTCGAGCAATTCGAGTTAAGGTCTAGCTCCTGGAATGGATTATGACCGAAAGTCGAGGGACCACTGTATTGTAAGTGCTTTTGTAAGTGTATTTTTGGGGTCTGAACTGGACTAACCTACTTTTACATTATTCCTTATGGGAACAAATTCGTTTGGTAATGGCATTTGAGCAGCCTTCTCGAATGAATTATGGAATTATGGCCAAAACTCGGGGTCCACTGTATCTACTTTATGACAATGAGGTGAATTCTGCATAATGAAGTCATTTTTCAGTCTTTACGCCATACACATTGAAGGTATATTGAGCATTGCAGTGTCTACAAGGTGGAAAACACTTTCCTGTACCACTTGCGACTCCTATGTACACAGTCAACAAACCCTATCATCATGTCACACTTGTCGTCTAGTTGCATATTGTTCGTATAATCGATGACAACAGCTGGCTTTACAGTGTGTTCATTGGTGTCCCTGTTCACTCTTGTATGTTTGTACCATCTCGCTTCTGTGGATGGTTAACAGCAACGTCAAGTCTGTTTGTCATGGCACATCAGTGCCATGATGTCATTGGCATGAAATGCACCTTCAACACTGCCTCCAGTGAAACTTGGCATGTTTTCTATTTCTTCTCACTGTTCCACAAACAGTGGACCCTCGGTTATCGGCCGTTCTGCTTATCGGCCAACTCGGATATCAGCCATTTTTTCGGCAGAAATTTTCTTCCGGTTATCAGCCGTTATTTCACTTATCGGCTGTATTGGACACGGCCAACCCGCCAGCCGCTCACGCATTCCTGAGTCAGTGCGGCTGTGTCTCTGGGCAAGTGAGGAAGCTTCTGTTCATTCATTCAAACATTTCACTATAATCCATTGTTTTTGGTGGTTATTGATTAAGTGCAACTGTGAAATAAGTAACCATGGCCCCAAAGAGTTCCTAGTAAAGTTCCTTTGGTAAAGAAAGTGAGAAACATGATGGAATTTAAGAAAGAAGTTGTTGAAAATATGAGAGTGGTGTGCGGGTGCTGTAACTTGCCAGGATGTTTGGGAAATACAAATCAACAATCACTTCCATCCTGGCAAAGAAAGTAGAAATCAAGGAAGCTAATGTTGTGAAAGGAGTAAATGTGCTAACAAAGCAAAGGTCACCAATAATGGAAGATATGGAGAAGTTATTGTTGTAGTGGATCACCGAAAAACAATTAGCGGGAGATAGTGTTGTGGAGTCAATCATTTGTGAGAAAGCAAGGCAGTTGAATGAGGATCTCGTAAAGAAAATGCCTGGAACAAGGTGCTGTTAGTGAATTTAGGGCCAGCAAAGGCAGGTTTGAGAGATTTAAGAAGCGAGTGGCATACACAGTGTGGTAAAGCATGGCGAGGCTGCAAGTTCTGACAAATGTGCGGCTGAAAAAAATCTGAGTGAATTCAAGGGGTATGTAGAGGCTAAAGGATTCCTCCCAACAAGTGTTCCCGTGGCCTGGTGGCTAGAGCTCTCGCTTTACACACGGATGGCCCGGGGTTTAATTCCTGAGTGAAAACATTTCAACACGTTTCCTTACATCTGTTGCATGTTCACCTAGCAGCAAATAGGTACAGTAGACCCCCAGATTATGATGGCATTGGATAACGATAAATTCGGGTGATACATTTTCCGTAAAATAATGGTTCAGTAAACAATGATGTTCGGAAAACGCTATTCGTCTTGGACGCGTACACAGCACAATGCTCCATCCAGAGTCTTGGGGCCATTGTTTACCCGCGAGTGAGCGCCACCCACGCATTCATACCATACATTTTTTCATTACAGTGGACCCCCGTATGTAATTAACCCTTAAACTGTCCACACGTAGATATACGTTCACTCGCGAAAGTGACCGAATATTTTTAAAAATAAAAAAAATTTTTTTTCTAAAATGAAGAGACATTTTTTTAAATAGGATAGGCTAAAAAAAATTTTAGGGCCAGTACTTACCGAGATATAAGCCCG
>WNWK01032357.1:0-21958 GCA_009830355.1 Cherax destructor
ATGAAAACAGGAAAATGCAACCTCCCGTCCTGTAAGTTTT
Source organism: Cherax destructor (assembly GCA_009830355.1). Taxonomy (NCBI): domain Eukaryota; kingdom Metazoa; phylum Arthropoda; class Malacostraca; order Decapoda; family Parastacidae; genus Cherax; species Cherax destructor. The sequence goes on from WNWK01032357.1 coordinate 41, forward strand.
TCCACCCTGAAATGTGCCAACATCAATTTAGGAAAGACAGTGCTAAACTTATATTGCCAGGCATACCACCAAATGAGGCGACACAGAACATCCAGACCATGGCAAAATCAGGGTAGCCACAGCCACCCGGAGAGAGAGGTTTTTAGTGCCAGGAAGGAAAAAAAGCTGGCAGGAAATGACAGAAATTGTACACCAACTGCAATCATTTCTGAGTGGAATCACAGTCAGTGGCCTCCACTCCATTACAACAGATATTAGAGCCAGGAAAAAGACCCCCATACCACCAATACCACCAATCCAACTACATTCATCTTTGCTAATATACAGGCTAAAGCCAGCAACAAACAACAAGGTACCTTACATTAGTGGACTGCTTACAGAGTCAAATGCTATGTTTGCGGCTTTCACAGAGACCCACATAAGAGATCACTTGACAATGAAATATGGATCCGGCTACAACCTATACAGGTGTGACAGAGTGAATAGGCAAAAAGGGGGTTGGCCTGTATATCACAGAGTCACTTATATGTTCAGAACTACTAAATGCCTCAAATGATGTAGTTGAAGTATTAGCAATAAAGGTCGAGAATCAAAACCTGGTCATCGTGGTTGTCTACAAGCCCCCGGATGCAACGTCCCAACAATTCCAGGAACAGCTTCTGAAAATTGACCACTGTCTGGAAAATCTTCCAGCTCCTGCCCCCAACATCTTGCTACTGGGGATTTCAACCTCAGGCACCTAAATGGAGGAACATTGCAAACAATGTGGTAGCAGAGATAACACCAGGAGGCAGCTCAGATGAAAATTCACACATGCATGAACTTTAAATCTCTGCACCAAGTTCACCTTAAACCAGCAAATAGTAGAGCCCACAAGATTAGAGAATACGCTGGACCTCATCTTCACCAACAATGATGATCTGATACGAAATGTCATCATATCAAAAACAATATACTCAGATCACAACATAATAGAGGTCCAGACATGCATGCGGGGAGCTCCCAGATCAACAAAATGTGATCAGCCGGAGGGAGCTTTCTCCAAATTCAACTTCAATAACAAAAACATAAGGTGGGACCAAGTAAACCAAGTCCTAAATGATATAAACTGGGAAGATTGCCTAAGCATCACGGATCCCAACCTATGTCTTGAACAAATTAACTCTGTGGTACTTGAGGTTTGCTCAAGGCAAATTCCCTTAAGGAAAAGGAGGAGAAGATGCAAACTAGAAGAGAGAGGCGCTCCCTATACAGGCGAAGGCACAGAATAACGGAGCGGCTACAGGAGGCCAATATCTCTGAAATACGTAGGGAGACACTAGTCAGAGAAATAGCAAACATCGAATTAAAACTAAAGGAATCTTATAGGAATCAAGAGACACGGGAAGAACTAAGAGCCATAAATGAAATTGAAAGAAACCCTAAGTATTTCTTTTCCTATGCAAAATCAAAGTCGAGAACAACAACCAGTATTGGGCCCTACTTAAACCGGATGGGTCCTACACAGATGACAGCAAGGAAATGAGTGAGTTACTTAAATCCCAGTATGACTCAGTCTTTAGCGAGCCACTAACCAGACTGAAAATCGAAAACCTAAATGATTTTTTCATGAGAGTGCCACAGAACTTGACAGACGCATGCCTTTCTGACATCATCACTACGCCAAATGACTTTGAAAAGGCATAAATGACATGCCCATGCACTCCGCTCCAGGCCCAGACTCATGGAACTCCGTGTTCATCAAGAACTGCAAGAAGCCCCTATCACATGCTTTTAACATCCTATGGAGAGGGAGCATGGACACTGGGATCGTCCCGCAGCTACTAAAAACAACAGACATAGCCCCGCTCCACAAAGGGGCAGTAAAGCAATAGCAAAGAACTACAGACCAATTGCGCTAACGTCCCATATCATAAAAATCTTTGAAAGGGTTCTAAGAAGCAAGATCGCCACCCATCTTGATACCCATCAATTGCACAACCCAGACAGCATGGGTTTAGAGCAGGCCGCTCCTGTCTGTCCCAACTACTGACCACTACGACAAGGTCCTGGATGCTCTAGAAGATAAACAGAATGCAGATGTTATATACACAGATTTTGCAAAAGCCTTTGACAAGTGTGACCATGGTGTAATAGCACACAAAATGCGTGATAAAGGAATAACAGGAAAAGTTGGTAGATGGATTTATAATTTCCTAACACGTAGAACACAAAGAGTAGTAGTCAACAGAGTAAAGTCTGAGGCAGCTACTGTGAAAAGCTCTGTTCCACAAGGCACAGTACTTGCTCCCATCCTATTCCTCATCCTCATATCAGACATTGACAGGGATATAAGCCACAGTGCTGTGTCTTCCTTGCAGATGACACCGAATCTGTATGACAGTGTCCACCGTTGAAGACACTGCAAGACTCCAAGCAGACATAAACCAAATCTTTAAATGGGCTGCAGAAAACAATATGAAGTTCAATGATGAGAAATTTCAATTACTCAGATACGGAAAACGAAGAAATTAAAATCTCATCGGAGTACAAAACTAATTCCAACCACACAATAGAGCGAAAACTAATGTCAAAGACCTGGGAGTGATCATGTCAGAGGATCTCACCTTCAAGGACCATAACAATGTAGCAATTGCATCTGCTCGAAAATGACAGGATGGATAATGAGAACCTTCAAAACCAGGGATGCCAAGCCCATGTTGACACTTTACAGATCGCTTGTTCTATCTAGGCTGGAATATTGCTGCACACTAACTGCACCTTTCAAGGCGGGTGAAATTGCTGACCTTGAAAATGTGCAGAGAACCTTCACCGCACGCATAAGTGCGATAAACCACCTCAACTACTGGGAACGCTTGAAGTTCCTAAACCTGTACTCTAGAACGCAGGTGAGAGATACATTATTATATACACATGGAAAATTCTCGAGGGCTTAGTACCAAACTTGCACACAAAAATCACTCCGTACGAAAGCAAAAGACTCGGCAGGCGATGTAACATCCCCAATGAAGAGCAGGGGTGCCACTAGCACGTTGAGGGACAACACAATAAGTGTGAGGGGCCCAAGATTGTTCAACTGCCTCCCAGCATACATCAGGGGGATTACCAACAAGCCCCTGGCTGTCTTCAAGCAGGCACTGGACAGGCACCTCAAGTCGGTACCTGATCAGCCGGGCTGTGGTTCGTACGCTGGACTGCGTGCGGCCAGCAGTAACAGCCTGGTTGATCAGGCTCTGTCCAACAAGAGGCCTGGTCACAGACCGGGCCGCGGGGCGTTGACCCCTGGAATTCTCTCCAGGTAGACTCCAGGTAGACACAAGTGTATATATGATACTGACACGACAGCTCGGCCATGTTATCGTATGACGTCTCGGCATACTATACAACTCTATAGGCTGAACAGACAGGTGGTTCTGGGTGAATCTATACAATAGCAAACACATTATAACTTTGAACTGATCAAGATTAGTCTTACTCTCGCACTTCTTACGTTAATGGTACATAAGAGAAATTTAATGGATCTAGATATAATTGATTATATAAATTACAATTTGCAAATTTGATCGATCAATCGATGTGTATTCATGTAGTCTTCGGCTTCTGAGGAAGAATAAATATTTACAGGGAAGAAGTTTTAACAGGAAAGATAAACTCGGCTAACATGGGTTATACTGGGGAAAAATTTAAAATCTTTTAAAAAATTACTACTTGGTGGAATATTGGAACACAAGATAACTTTAACAAAACTGTACTTACTGCATACTTAGTAACACAACGAAATTCACAGAAATAATAACGCAATAATTAACAAGAGACAATACTAGTGAAATAAAAATTAATGCAAATAATTAATTTAACACAGAACACTTCCTAGGATAACTCAAAATTTATGTAACTCGCAGAAATTGTCTCAACACACGAAATTGTCTATAGATTATCTGAAAATAAAACAACAACACAATAAATGTCTCTAGGGTGGAGATCGATGACTGAAGAATGGTGGTGGAGGGTGGTGGTGGATGCACGTGGTCGGGGCGTCTGCCTGCCTTAGCGTGGGTGGTGGGGGGGTGGTGGCTGGTAGGGTTAGCCCACACTGCTTCCCGCGTGCGCCTGTGGCTTACGCCGTTTACATGAACTTAACCCAGGTGGCTTGAATAACCCAGGAATACCACGGGGTGGTATTGTACTCAGAACAGCAATACACTGGAGTACAAAGGTGGTATAAATGCGTGGACTCACGTGGCTTACTTCTCAGACAGCAGAGTGGCTTGCTGGCTTAGTAGAATATTTTCACACAGATTGACTAGCTTGGAATCTTGTGACAAATTAGCACAGCAAGGTAGAAGCTGGCTTAAGCCTAGGCTGACGTAACTGGTGGTGGCTTTACTGGCTTGAATGGGACTCTCCCCTCACTGGCTTACTCGTACAGAATTTGCAAAACCCGGGTCAACCTATAGAAACTTGTTTGGACTGCCTCCTTGTAAGTTGCACTCTGGGCAAGCACTGTTGACACCGACACTCTGAGACACTTCTCTCAGACTTACAAGTGGCTATGGTACAAATTTCTATCTAATTGCAGTAAGGGGAATCCCACGCTGCCTACACAATACTGGAAGGGAGATTACTTACTTGAAAGAAAAGGGTGGGTATATGTCCTGGTCTTCCTTATATATAACCCCTCCTAACACCATGTGCAGTGGAGAAACTTTGTCTGCAAAAGATGGGGTAATTAGTGTCCTGTCTGCACCTCAGAGTTCCCTGGTTACTAGGATGTCCCTTGAGTAATATATGCAGTAAGTAACACTAGCTTCCAGACTGAACTTAAGAGACGACGCTGGTACATACCAACACAAAGGTTTCCGTCTGCTTAAGACCCACAGATAACTTCACTAACGTTTCCCAGAAAACTGGCCAGATACTGAGAGAAAGAAAGCCTAGTCTTACTGTAAATGGGTCTGGATGGAGGCAGATTTCCACGGTACTTCGGGATCTCCTCCAGGGCCCCAGGACAGATGTTGGGTCACGTGGGGGGTGCTGCCTTATCTCAGCACGTCTTGTCCTTGTGGAGTCTGGTCTGGGAAGGCCGTAGGTCATATTCCTGACTACCACACTGCCTAGATTCAAGTGTGGGCTGCCAGTTGTCTCTAGCTAACATAACCTAATGCTTGCCTATTCAGGCCTATAACTACCTATATTAGGTGCTAGAGCTACAGTATTAATACCTAACGTTGCCTTAATAATCCTACTATTAGTTTCTATCTGTACAAACTTGCCTAGGTGTTCCTAGGTGGATAAATCTATCAATTAAATATATACACAATAGTCACCTTCAAAAGCTGGAGTGTGCGTATGTTTTGTTGGTGTGTGGGCTTATAAACCCGAGGGCCGATCCACGGTATGCAAGGCTTTTGACGGCTCCTACCCTGTGGAACCTTTAGTGACTAAAAAGTTTCCACACAACCCTCGTAGGTTTTAGCAAAATTAACAAATAAGGCACTTATCTGACCAGGAGATACTGTAGATATGTAGACTTCTTGTATGTAGTAGCTGGTAACGTGGTCGGTCTGGAGGCTGTTTGCTTGGTTGTCGTAGTCTATCTCTATAACATCGTAATCGATAAAATTACGGCACACCGCTGTTCACCACTTGTCGCGTGGGTCTTGAGAGAGATATATAGGAGGTCAAAGATACTCCTTGTTGGATGGTTACGGTATATTTACAGTAAGTGAAGGAGAGTCCAGCCACACCGTCTGTCTCGCTCTTGGGTCTAACGTTAGTGAGCGGAGTGCGCCATATCAGGCTGTGCACATGCGCTGAGACTCTGACGTCAGCGGGTACCGTGACGTCACACGCAAAGGGACCAGCTGTATAAGAGGAAAGATACACTACACAAGTGTATATATGATACTGACACGACACAGTAACAGCCTGAGCACCAGACGCTAATGAAGTTGTGCTCAGATGTTAGACACTAGCAAGCTTTAATGTCTCCAACTTTACCTTTTTATTGACTTAAGACTCGGGGAGTTTGACACCAGTCAGTCCATCTATCATCATTCTATCATGCAGGAGGAGCCACATGTCTATGGTGCATCCAACAAAATAAGCAGACTCTGGATGTCACTCCCGCCTCGCCTCCGGCTGGGTTACAAGTATCTTTGGCAGGTTAAATCACCACCACCAGATGTAGACCAAACAAGATGTAAACTTTGCCAGTTGGATTATTGTCACACCCTGCGTCATTATGTACTGGAGTGCGATAAAATTAATGAATTCAGAGACTACTCATTCAGAAATGTTCAAGATATGTCAAAGTATTTTATCCACAGTGGTATATTACAGACCATTCTGGAAAAATACCCTGACTTTGCTCCCTGTAAATAAAGCATTGACACGTGTGTGTGTGTGTGTGTGTATGTACATGTGTGTATGTGTATGTGTGTATGTATATACATGTATGCGTGTGTATGTGTATATGTATATGTGTGTGTGTGTGACCCAACAATTAAAATTTGCACCAATAACTCATTACAGTTGTGGCTGGGTGTAGACTAATAGATTGCTCATTGCTTTATAATTTGTTCATGAGTGCAACCATGTACAGACGTAAGTAAATTTACTTACATGATTCATTACCTTGTAACTAGTGAATTAATTACCATTGTACCTTGTTCAGCTATCAAAACTTTGGGGCCCAGTCTCTGGACCCTATATATACCTCTGTAATCTGCAAATACCTTTGTAACTTGTCATGATTGTGACCATCTGAGTTCATTACCTTTGTAACTTGCTCAGCTATCAAACTTTGAGGTCCAGTCCCTGGACCCATTATGTACCTCTGTAATCTTTTGACTACCGCCCACAGGATGGGTATGGGGTGCATAATAAAGATATCAAACTAACCTGGTTGATCAGGCTCTGGTCCAACAAGAGGCCTGGTCACAGACCGGGCCGCGGGGGCGTTGACCCCTGGAATTCTCTCCAGGTATAGTGATGCGTGTAATGCTAGTGGAGGAGGGAATGGGAGTGGTAGTGCCACCTATCATACATTCACACATGAACAGCGTCGTGCTCTGTGTAAACAAAGACTCCCACGAGGCCTCACAACTGGTAGTGCACTTAAAAAACTCATGGACCAGAGTAACACTGCTGACATTGATAATGTCTGCTCTTTATATGAATTTTTTTTTCATTATGCTGAGAAACTAAGCCAGATTCCAGGACTTCTATAATGGATCAGTCCTCGTATAAACTTAACATTTTTAGCTGGAATATTGCATCACTTAGAAAAAGACTTCCTGACCTTCATCATAAAGTAACCACCGAACCCATTGATATTGTGTGTCTACAAGAGTGCAGAGTCCCTGAAAAATCCCAGCCCCCCAAATTGCCATCATTTGTTGCATATAACCTCAAATCTACTAACTCTTGTGTTCTATATATTAAAAAATCACTTCCCATCAACTTCTCACACATAAGAAAACAGAGGGACTGCAATACCATGGTGTTAGGATTTATATTGGGAACTCTGCTCTCAACATATTTAATTTGTATGCTCTTGCTGATAAGTTCAATTAATTGGAGCTCCCAACTTGTGCTCAGTCTGAGCCTACTCTTATCATTGGAGATTATAATGCAAGACACAAAAGCATTGGAAGCTCACAGTTTGGTAATCGTAATGGTAACCAACTGTTGTCACTGTTAAATAGTCATTATAATGTACAAATTGTAGGTGACCTTGAACCCACACATATCTATGGAGGCATCCTTGATCTGTGTCTTGGCTTCAACATTACTTCTGCCAGCTGTGAGTCTACCATTGTATCAGATATATCATCAGACCATTTCCCAAGGCTAACCTCACTAGATATAGGTAATACTATCCTTCCTGGTGGAATATTCAAACGGAAACGTTTTAATGTTTCCCTGATCAACATGAGGACTTTGTTGCACATGTGACTGATTGGTATAATTCTTATGAGTGTTCCTCTGTTGAGACCTTTAACAATGACCTTGTGAGCAGTATTCAGAACTATTTAGAGCCGCCTCAAAAACCTCCTGGAACTCTTAACCCAACCAACTTCCATAACAATCATACCTCCTATAATAACCATACTTATTACAATGATCTTAAACTTCGAACACTGAAACGTACTGCTCGCAGAATAGGCCTAGCCTATAGAAAACATCGTACCCTGGAATGCTGAGACTCTTTCAAACTGCCCTTGCTGCTGCCAGAGAGCGTATGACAGAGCTGCGGCAAACTGACTGCGAAAATTTTTTCAATGGTCTCAATGCTCACACCCCACTTAGCCGAGCATGGAGGGACATAAATAGAATTAAGGGTAACAGAACTGGTCAGATTGCGCACCCTCATCCCTTACATAGGGCGAATGAGCTAGTCAGTGCTTGGGCTGTTACATCAAGCTATGAAAATCTTCCCAGTACCACACAGGCGAAATTAAATGACAAATATGATGCTAGGGAGAGACTTGTTTGTTTTATGCTCAGCAAGGAAGATGACTGTAACATTCCTTTCACTGACTTTGAACTTGATGCAGCACTAACTAAGGGCAACTCCACGTCGCCTGGTGAGGATGGTATTACCTACAATATACTAAGATTGATGTGTCGAGTACCAGGCAATCCTTTACTCAAATTATACAACATGAGCTATGTAACTGGGGAGCTCCCTAAATCTTGGACCAACAGCCTCATCATTCCCATTCCTAAGCCCAATCAACAAAATTCATTTTGCCCAATATCTCTTACTACCTGCTTATGTAAAACATTTGAGAGGATGATTCTTAATCGTCTCATGTACAGAATCAAACATTTTCTGTCCCCCCGGTTGCATGGTTTCATGCATGGAAGGAGTGTGCACCATTGCATAGCCACCTTTCTTACTCTGTACACTAACAGCTCATACACTACCTTCCTTGACCTTAAATCTGCTTTTGATGTTGCCAACAGACATGTAATCATTAGTGAACTTGCCAGAATGGATGTTGGAGGATGGCTTCTCCGCTGGATTAAAGGCTACCTGTCCAACAGAAAGTCTTCTGTGTTGTTCCAGGGGCATAGAAGTATAACTAAAGACTTTGAATTAGGAGCCCCACAGGGAGGTGTGCTCAGTCCCACTCTATTCAATATTCTAATTAATGCCTTACTTAATGCTATGCCTAGTTAGCCCCATCATTATATGATCAGTTTCGCTGATGATATAATGATTCATTTAGTTTGATATCTTTATTATGCACCCCATACCCATCCTGTGGGCGGTAGTCAAAAGATTACAGAGGTACATAATGGGTCCAGGGACTGGACCCCAAAGTTATGATAGCTGAGCAAGTTACAAAGGTAATGAACTAACAAGCTACAAAGGTAATGAACTCACAAGTTACAAAGGTAATGAAACATGTAAGTAAATTTACTTACTTACGTTTATACATGGTTACAATCATGAACAAATTATAACGCAATGAACACTTCACTAGTCTACACCCAGTCACAACTGTAATGAGTTCTTGGTGCAAATTTTATTGTTGGGTCACACATACACACTTACATATACACATACACACACACACATACACACACATATATACATACACACACACGCACACACAACAGGCCCAGCCTTCAATCGACATGTGCACAGGACAAAAAGGCAATCAACACGCGCGCGCGCACACACACACACACACACACACACACACACACACACACACACACACACACACACACACACACACACACACACACACACGTAGCAATGCTTTATTTACAGGGAGCAAAGTCAGGGTATTTTTCCAGAATGGTCTGTAATATACCACTGTGGATAAAATACTTGGACATATCTTGAACATTTCTGAGTGAGTTGTCTCTGAATTCATTAATTTTGTCGCACTCCAGTACATAATGACGCAGGGTGTGACAATAATCCAACTGACAAAGTTTACATTTTGTTTGGTCTACATCTGGTGGTTGTGATTTAACCTGCCAAAGATACTTGTAACCCAGCCGGAGGCGGGCGGTGGTGACATCCAAGAGTCTGCTTATTTTGTTTGATGCACCATAGACATGTGGCTTTTCACACCACCGGATTCTCCAACACCCAAAACATCCTTAACCATGTACTAGCCACGTGTCAAGACCTGGGGTTGATAATCTCTACTGATAAAACAAAGATACTCAATAGGCGTCCTCCTCGACAGAGAGGCACAGTTCGCCAGATCCAGTTGCATGATGGGTCTCTTCTAGAATATGTAAACAGATACAGGTATCTAGGCTTTGAAGTCCTACTACTTGGACGTGTTGTAACGAGACTTTGTCGTCAATACAAAGAAAGGCTGAGAGCACTTAGAGTTGTGGCAGGGTTTCATCCCAGGTATGGTGCTAATGTTAAAATTGTGAAAATTATGTATCTTGCTTATATTAGATCATTGGTTGATTATGCTGCGCCACTACTTGCTCTTGTGTCTGACTGGAAGCTTGAGGACTGGAAAACTGCAGAACGAAGCAATGAGGATCATTTTAGGATGCCCTCGTACTGCCAAAAACTTAAATATGCAGAAAGAACTTGATATTCTAAGCATCAGAGATCGTGTTACTGAAAGAAATATCCTAATTGGGGTTAATATGCTCAGGCAAGCCCATTCAAACCCATGCACAGAAGCCCTCCAAACTTTCCTCAGCGCTGGTGAACATTCCTCCAGATGAATCGAAAAACTGGAACCAACCTCCGCATGAATTAGATACATGATCTGTGGCAAGTAAGGCAACAGCGGCACTTCTCCGCTCCATGGAATATTACCCCATTCCAAAGTACCATCCCTCCATTTCCAAACTACTTCTTAAATCACAACCAAAGCTTCGCCTTGAAGCCAAACATGATGCCTTAAGCTGTATTGATAATTTAGCCAAACAGCACACTCTCTCACAAATTATTTACGTTGATGGTTCTGTTCACCAATCCACTGGTGCAGCTGGTATTGCTGCCGTTGACATACAGAGTGATGGCTCTCTTAAAGAAATTGGAGCACGCATCAATAACTGGGCCTCTACCCTTCAGACAGATCTCTTTGCCATACTCCTTGCACTCAAATGCGTCCATGTATCTAAGGTTGACTCTCTAATTGTAACTGATTCTCTGTCATCCATAAATGCTCTCAACTCATCAAGTATAACTTGTAGCATGCTCGTGTCAGAAGCCAGGCACAGGTATGGTAGGATTCTGGATAGTAGAGTAAGAGTGCACATGCTGTGGATTCCATCTCACATTGGTCTTCAGATGCATGATAGAACTGATAAATTGGCTAAGATTTATGCTTTCAAAGAGGGGGTAGATAGTTAGTTTGATATCTTTATTATGCACCCCATACCCATCCTGTGGGCGGTAGTCAAAAGATTACAGAGGTACATAATGGGTTCAGTGATTGGACCTCAAAGTTTGATAGCTGAGAAAGTTACAAAGGTAATGAACTCAGATGGATCTGGTTACAATCATGAAGAGTTACAAAGGTATTTGCAGATTACAGAGGTATACATAGGGTCCAGAGACTGGGCCCCAATGTTTTGATAGCTGAACAAGGTACAATGTTAATGATTTCACTAGTTACAAGGTAATGAATCATGTAAGTAAGTAAATTTACATACGTCTGTACATGGTTGCAATCATGAACAAATTATAAAGCAATGAGCAATCTATTAGTCTACACCCAGCCACAACTGTAATGAGTTATTGGTGCAAATTTTAATTGTTGGGTCACACACACAAACATATACATATACACATACATACACACACATACACACACTACACACACACATACACACATACATGTATATACATACACACATACACATACACATACACACACATATATACATACACACACACACACGTGGTAATGCTTTATTTACAGGGAGCAAAGTCAGGGTATTTTTCCAGAATGGTCTGTAATATACCACTGTGGATAAAATACTTTGACATATCTTGAACATTTCTGAGTGAGTTGTCTCTGAATTCATTAATTTTAATTTTATCGCACTCCAGTACATAATGACGCAGGGTGTGACATTAATTCAAGTGGCAAAGTTTACACTTTGTTTGGTCTACATCCACCAAAGAGGGATTAGATTTTAATCTGGTGTGTGTATGTGTGTATGTATATTCATGTATGTGTGTGTGTATATATATGTATGTGTATATGTGTGTGTGTGTGTGTGACCCAACAATTAAAATTTGCACCAATAACTCATTACAGTTGTGGCTGGGTGTAGACTAATAGATTGCTCATTGCTTTATAATTTGTTCATGATTGCAACCATGTACAGACGTAAGTAAATTTACATACATGATTCAGTACCTTGTAATTAGTGAATTCATTACCATTGTACCTTGTTCAGCTATCGAAACTTTGGGGCCCAGTCTCTGGACCCTATATATACCTCTGTAATCTACAAATACCAATATCCCACCCCTGTTCGAGACCAGTCGGGGTTGAGGCACATCCGCCTACTGGGGACGAATATCTCGACCCCTGTCACGATCTCCTTGATGATTGCCTCTTTCGACCGATGGAACGCCTCTTCCAGTTCTGGGTCCCATTTGAAGCTGACCTTAGGGCTAAGGAGCGGGTTGAATGGTGCCATCATGTCCGTGGTCCTGCCGTAGTGTGATACCTGGTTAACCAGCCCAAACCAGGCCCGCACATCCGTAATGTTGGAGGGTCTGGGAAATGTTGCGATGGCATTTAGGTATCTCGGTAGAGGTTTCACTTCGGATTTGGTTATCTGAAACCCTGCAAATTTAACTTCCATCGAGGCGAACTGAAACTTAGCTGGGTTGAGGATTACACCGTTGCATCCTACGAGTTCCAGGTAGTCACTCAAGTGCACCCCACTACCCTCTATACTCTTTACATTTATTACTTTACTTGTAATTTTAAACACCAAATTTTACTATTTTATTATTTCCAGATTTGTTAAATCCCATTATTACTATCTGCCACACATTATTTAGGAGCCTCCGACTTACATTAATATATATTCACAAACCTCTTAAAAAAATCGTTGTAATTCTTTTCACTTTTATTATTTTTTTATTATTCTTTCACCTTATTTTCATTTTTTTTAATTTTAAGCTCTGTATATTCATTTCACTTTCATTTCTTAGATAGATCCGTCATACTTATATTGTTTACTAACACTTGTGAGTGTTGCAAATTACCTCCAGTGCAATATCAAGTCTTACCAGTGTGCAATATTTTTATACAAGTTGTCTAAGTCAATATTTTAATCCTTCTTATTAGTTAATAGTGCACTATTTACTATTAGTAGTACATACATTCTCTGTGTTTTATAGTTTACTTGTTATAATCCATTAGCTAGTAAGATTAATTAGTATCATTTTATTAAGTTTAGGATAATCCATTGTTCTTAAGTCTAGTTATAGAATCACACTCAATATTATGACTACAAACATTGATCTTGATATTAACCTTTTATTAAATGACTTACATGAATCTAACATCAACTGTAATTATTACACAGCAGAACAAGCAAAGACATTACTCAGAGCCAACAATAACATAACTGTCTTTAATTACAATAACTGTCTTTAATTACAATAACTGTCTTTAATTACAATAACTGTCTTTAATTACAATAACTGTCTTTAATTACAATAACTGTCTTTAATTACAATAACTGTCTTAATTACAATAACTGTCTTTAATTACAATAACTGTCTTTAATTACAATAACTGTCTTTAATTACAATAACTGTCTTAATTACAGTGATGACATCACAGTATTACTAAATTCTGCATGCCAGTATGTCAGATTCAGATTTTTATTTCTTGCAAGTTTACAAAGTGTTCACATACTGAAGGTAGATTACAGTAGGTAGATATGGTAGATTACAGGTAGGTAGATATGGTAGATTACAGTAGGTAGATATGGTAGATTACAGGTAGGTAGATATGGTAGATTACAGGTAGGTAGATATGGTAGATTACAGGTAGGTAATATGGTAGATTACAGGTAGGTAGATATGGTAGATTACAGGTAGGCAGATATGGTAGATTACAGGTAGGTAGATATGGTAGATTACAGGTAGGTAGATATGGTAGATTACAGGTAGGTAGATATGGTAGATTACAGGTAGGTAGATATGGTAGATTACAGGTAGGTAGATATGGTAGATTACAGGTAGGTAGATATGGTAGATTACAGGTAGGTAGATATGGTAGATTACAGGTAGGTAGATATGGTAGATTACAGGTAGGTAGATATGGTAGATTACAGGTAGGTAGATATGGTAGATTACAGTGAGGGTTTACAATGATTTTTTTTTTTTTACATTTTATTGGTTTTGAACAGAAGTACAAAAACATATCCATAAATAACTGTGACCGCAATCACTAATGCAAATAATTACAAAAAAAACACCAATACAAAACACAGATAATCAATCTCCAGTAAAACAATTAAAGAACAATAAAGTCCCTATCTCCGCCAACCACTATGTGCATACAATTATATGCACCTATTACATTTAACCAGAATCATTATCCAACAACCTACGTATGACCCTATTACATCAGGATGGATGTACAATATATAAAACAGATAGCGTAAATCACCTTGGTCGCCTGACCCGTATACCACATATCTGTCCACTCTAATATAATAAGAGCTCCATGCCTTACCACTCCACATCCACTGGTACAGTAATGTCGTACACCAAACAATGTACATTTCTCACAAATTACTATAGTATTCCACACACAGGCACAATATATATTATACTCACACATACAGATTACATGCACTCCACGTATACCCACTCACACCCTAAACTTGGTACAACATGTACCACCTGTCCTTATCATTATTAACACACTTCCATTTCACATGATAAGTCAAAACATTGCCATCGCCGTATACAATAGCGAAATATATACAAAAAGTACACCAATTTCATCTGACAGTAACCAAACATGTTACCGTCCTCTAACATCACCAAGTCTTGATTCAACCTGAAGTCCACGGAACCCACCAACCATGTTTCAGTACCTCAAACCATACACAAACTTAGTTAATAACACACCACATCAACACACTGCACCACAACTTAACACCCAGCACTGAACAGGACAAACCCTTACACTCCCCAATTACAACCCCTCCCCTTAATAAACCACACCCCAAATCCACACCCCACTCGATCACACAACATACACACCCAAACCCATCAGTCTCCCATCACCCAGTATAAAGGCAATCCGTCCCCACCCACCAAACCGCCCTCCCCATCCTTACCAATTTCAGTCACTCACAAGCCACAACCCGACCATACCAAAGCCACAACCGTACATTCCCAAGCAAGTCGCAGAACCAAGCCCCCTTAAACTCCTACAAAACCCTATTAATAACTCTCCCACCCGTAAATTCCTCAGTTGCTCCCCAGCCTTGGTGGTGCGCGGGTGAGCTCAGTTGTCCCCCTGGTGGAGGTTAGGTGAAATTTTATTTTCACCATCATGGCGGATACATACCGGCGACGTGTCAACACTGTCTGTGTGGACTTGATTAAAGGTGCCGTGTATCCTGATAATGCTGAGATCATCTTGCCATTGGTTCTCCGTGACACCTTCGGAATATCGACTGAGGCCATTTATGGCATATCTTTGAACGGATCAGCCAGATTTTTCGTCAAGTTCAACTCCACTGGCGTGTATGAGGAAGTGGTGGACAAGTTTCAGGACAAGCCTATTGTCGTCAACTCGGGATTGGAGGTGCGTCTGCGTGATGTGTCCGCACATTACTCTTGGATTCACGTGAAGAACCTCCCGTTTGAGGCTGCTGAATTTGATGTTCGGCGAGTATTCGGCCAGTATGGGACTATACATGTAGCTAATGTTGGTCGGTGGCAGCAGGGAACTTATGCTGGCATGCTGGCGGGATCATACTCCCTCAAAATGACTTTGAGGAGGCCTATCCCGTCATACGTTCAGATGCAAGAGTTTCGTACTCAAGTATACGTTTCGTATGCTGGACAGGTGAGGACGTGCAGGCTCTGCGGTGCCCCGGGACATATGGCGGCTACGTGTGATCAACGCAGGGAGCGGCAACCTGGACGTCGAGATGATGGGACTTATCGTACTGCGACGGACCTGAGAGAAATGACCAAGACGAGTGTACAGTTGGATGTGGCCGAGGTCCTTGATACTGAGGATGTCCCTCAGAGTTGGAGTGAGGCGGTTGATGCTGCGGAGGAGGCCGTTTTGACTTTACCCACAACAAAGCAAGAAGAGGAGCAGGAGTGTTCCCAGGTTGCCATGGAGGGTGACTTGTTGGAGGTGGTCTCTGAGTTTTCGAGGACATCCAGAGCCTCCTTGGGAGCCCGTCGCTGGCGGGTGCTTTGGGCTTGGATGAGGACTCATCTGGTGTTTTGGAGCATCCGGAGTGCGAGATTGGTCCGGTAGAGGACCTTGTTGACTCTGTGCCTGTGGTGGTGGCTGAGGTGGAGGTGCATAGGGAGGACGGTAATAGGGAGATGGAATGTGTGGAAGCATCCCATAGCGGCCCAGTGGGGATTCTGAGGATGATGAGATAACCCCGGGCCAAAGGTCTTCAAAAATGGCCTGGAGGGATGTTGTCAAGGGAAAGAAGGTTGTGCCCCAGGGAAAGAAAAGTGGGACAGGAGTGAAAGGAGGTAGGGCACAAGGTGGAGTTTCTGTGCCAGTTGTGACAGGGTCTGTGCGCCGAAGTGGCAAACCCCCTTTGACCTATTCAGGTGTCTCAACTTAAATGTTAATGGGCTCCGGGCGGAAGTTCGGAGGAGATGGATTGAGGTGACGCTCAGACGGTTGAATGTGGATGTATGCTTTCTCCAGGAGCATAATTATAGGTGTGGTAGGGATTTGTGTTTGAAGGGATATAAGTGTTATACTGGGAGTTCGGGGCATTTCAAGGGTGGGGTGATGGTGGGTATACGTGAGACCAGCCCTTTCAAGTTAAAAGCCTGGGAGGAGGGGGGTGGGGGTAGGATAGTTCGGGTGGACGGGGTTTGGGGAGATATACAGGTGTGTTTCATTGGTGTATATATGCCGGCGACTTCCAATCGCCGTGTAAAGGATGATTTTGTACGTGATGATTTGGTTTATGCGTTGAGAGGTTTACCGTTGGTTACGATAATTGCCGGGGATTGGAATTGCATTATTAGAGGGAGGGATGTGGAACCTCGAGGGGCGGGTTGTTTGTTGCAGAGCTTGAGGGAGGTGCTGAGGGCGATTAGTGTGGAGGATGTGGTTAGGGGAGGAGGGTGGCGTGTGGATCACACATATATTAAACAGGGTTATGCGGCTAGGTTGGACCGGGTATATGTATCAGGGGCAGTCCAGGTAGGTGAGGTTAAATGTCAGGATTTTGGTTTTTCTGATCATAGGGGTGTTGGTAGAGATGGGATGGGCTGGGGCGGTGAAGATATATTCCGGGTATTGGAAATTAAATGTGAGGTTGTTGCAGGGGTTGGATCACAGGGAGGTTTTTGCGGATTGGTGGGGTCGAGTATGGAACGATGGGAAGGGGATTAGTGATATAGTGGAATGGTGGAGTGTGCGGGCTAAAGTGGCAATCCAGGAATTTTATAGGCAACTGGGTAGGGAAGATGCGAGGCAAAGATTGGGTATGTTGAGGTACCTAGAGGGGCAATTGAGGACTTGTTATGAGAGTGGAGGGCGGTATCCCTAGCTGAAATTGATCATCTGCGGTCACGATTGCGGGAGTTGCAGAATGAAAATTTTCATGCTCTGAGGGTACGAGGAGGTTTAGAGGAAGTTTTATGGGGGGATAAGCCCTCTGCGTTAGTGTTACGTACTTTTCAGAACCGGAGAAGAGATATGACGGTCATGTCTCTGAGGGTAACTGAGGAGTGCCGTGGGTATCGGAAGGGGCAGATTCTTCGTACCACGGAAGCCATGAGTTATTATGCGGATGCTTGGTTCGAGTGTAAGATGAGTCAGGGGGAAAGTGATGGGGTATCCCGGGATGTAATTTTAGATTGTATAGTTGAGAGGATAGGGGCTGAAGATAGAGCGCGTATGGAAGGGTCTATAACTGAGGAGGAGGTTTGGCAGGCAGTGAAAGGTCAGGCCCTGGGCAAGGCCCCTGGCCTGGATGGGATTTCTGGGGATTTTTTTATAGTTCATTGGGAGGTTCTGGAGGGATGCTAGTTAGGCTGTTTAATGCTATGAAATTGAAAGGTAGTTTGGGCGGGGATATGTCAATAGGAAATGTAGTTTTAGTGCCGAAAAATCGTGCATGTGGGATGGTTGAGGATTATAGGCCGATCACACTTATGTGTGCAGATTATAAGATATTTGCACGAATTCTTGCTAATAGAATGAAAGGAGTTTTGGAGAGCTTACTGGAGGGGTGTCAGTATGGGGTACCAGGGAGAAGTATGAGGGAGGGTCATCGGAGGATCAAAGGTTTTTTAGAGAGCAGAAAAGCTGGGGGTGTTTTAGGGCTTGATTGGGAAAAGGCGTATGATAGTGTTGATAGGGATATGTTGCAGGCGGTGCTTTTACAGCAGGGGTTTGGGGCGGAGGTCGTGGGTTGGGTCCGCACTTTGTACGAGCATGCACGTTTGAGGGTACAAGTGAATGGGAGGTTGGGGACCGAGGTGCGTTTGGGGCGGGGGCTGCGACAGGGATGCCCCTTGTCACAGCTCCTGTTTGCGTGTTTACAGGACCCTTTTTTCAGGTTAGTGTCAGAAGGGGTGAGGGAAGGGAGTAATCATGAGGTGGCAAAAACGGGTATTGTAGGTTATGTAGATGACACCACTATTTTAGTAGGCACTATGGAGGGGTTAGGTAATGTAAACAGGATAATTGAGGTTTTTGGTTTGGCCACTGGTATGCGGGTGAATAGGGTAAAATCGAAATTATTGGAGGTGGGGGAATGGGTAGGGGGGGCGTTGGGTCAGGGTTTTGGGTGGCCAATAGTGGATAGGTTAAAGATATGTGGTGTGTGGTTTTGTACTCAGGCGAGTGTTGCGCGGGAGGTGAATTCCTTGGCAGTGGTTAATGCTGCTCTGGGTAGGATGGGTGGGTGGCGACCTGGAGAGGCACTCTCTTGCAGAGGGTTGTAGTTATTAATTCCTTAGTTTACAGTAAGTTGTGGTATGTAGCTGCGGTATACCCCCTTGTGGAGGACGATGTTTTAAGATTGCAAAGTCGGGTATTAAGGTTTATATGGGGTTATGGGAGGCATTGGTTAGGGAGGGATGTGGTAATGACTAAGGTAGCGAAGGGAGGTTAGGTTTGATACCACTGCAGAGACGTTTGATGGGCATATATGTTAGGCAGGAATACCTAGCACAGGTGGGATTCGAGGAGTGAGAGTGGGGGGGGTAATGAGTGAGGTTCGCAGATGGTGGAAGGGTGGGGAATTTGTTGTTTTGTGAGGCAATTTTAAGGTATCTTTTGGTGGTTCCAGATCCTGGTAAGGTGAAGGTAGGGAGGTTAGATAAGGTGGGAAGACGAGAAAAGGAGGTTTTAGGTATGGAGGTTTATCCGTGTTATGATTGGAATGTAACGTGGTTTTGGTTTAGGCGTTTAAAGTTGCCTCTAAGGTACGTGAGATTGGTTTTCGGTTTTTACATGGTATATTGGGCCTAGGGCTCAGCTTTTTGTGATGGGACTATCGGGCGATGGGTTTTGTCAGCGCTGTGGGTTATGGGATACGGTTTCCATGTTGTATATTTTTGTGGGGGTCTTGAGGGGGTGAGGGAATGGTTTTAGGGATCATCCGAGGTGTGGGGGGGTTTATCGGTGTTAAGATGTTTAAGTCTGGATGTTGTGGGTGCCCAGAGGAGTGAGGCGTGCGGTGATGTATTTGGTATTGGATTATATTTATGTTTCTTGGAGTATGAGGGAGGTTCGGAGTGATGTTAGGATTAGGGCTTTGGCAGCGAGATTTTATAGGACTAAGTGTAGGAACCAGGAGTTGTATGGGAGGGTGTGGGATAGGTTTTTTCTGAGGGTTATAGGCAATTGTCGATGGGGTCGTTGTTAGGTTAACCCCTGAGCTATAGGTTCGGGGGTTTTTTTACAAGGAAGGGGTTGGTCTCTGGTGTGGGGGGTTGAAGGGTGAGGTGTGAAAGTTGTTTTCGTGGGGTTTATGTATGGGGTTGGGAAGGGGTGGTTTCTCGGGGTTTTCCCGGTCATCCACGCACCCTTTTTCCCTTGGGGAAAGGGGTAGGGTTTTTTCTTTTTAATGGATGAGTATGTGTGTGGTATGTTTGGTGACTCGGACAAGGGGGGAGGGGAGGTTTTGGGTGGTTCTTTTTTTGTCCTTTTTGGGTTTTAGGGTTTTTTCCAAAGGGGGTTTGCCTTCCTTGGGGGCCAGGTGTGTGCCCTAAGTGTTTATATTTTGGTTTCCCTATGGTTCTCTTTTCAAAGAGGGTAAAGTTTTTTTATACTATTTATTCCCTTTTCATGGCTTGTTATCAGGCAATATTCTTCGTATTTTAATATGAGAAGATGTAATGCAGTTCTTTCTTTCTATGTATGTATAAACACTGGATGGGACTGATCCGATGACTTTATCACTGTGAGGTGTTGGTATCAGGCCACGGGTTCCTTATACTGAAGTTTATATGACTTGCCACCAATGTGTGTGTGCCTAAGATCATTATTATTGTTGGGTCACATTATCTCGGGTTTTAGTTGTAGGTTTAGGGTTTTCATCGTCTGTTTTTAA
Source organism: Cherax destructor (assembly GCA_009830355.1). Taxonomy (NCBI): domain Eukaryota; kingdom Metazoa; phylum Arthropoda; class Malacostraca; order Decapoda; family Parastacidae; genus Cherax; species Cherax destructor. The sequence continues at coordinate 20,816 of WNWK01032357.1, forward strand.
AACCCTTTTGGGGTTCTATGTTTTGTTTCAGTTAGGTATATTTTGTGTTTTTTTTTTGTATACATGTTGGATTGGATCTTATATATGTTTTGTTGTACTATGTGTAAATTGCTTTGCAGATCTTATAGGATCCATAATCACTGTTTTGTTTTGTTACTTTCATTTGGAATGTTTAGGATGTTTTATTTGTGAGATGGACTTTTGTAAAAAAAAAAAAAAAAAAAAAAATTTCATTTTTTTGGTTACTTACATGTTTGTGTGGTTAAGTTTGTTTTAGCATTGTGGGGAGGTTAGGAGTTATGTAACGCTATATTTTAGTATTGTATGTTGCTTTTATGTCTCAGTTTAATATTGTATTGACAACGCTTTGTAAGCATCATTAAGATTGGTATAAAGGTTATCGTTTTTTACGGAGCTTTTAATGTTTTGTTTGTAAGTTTAATGTTTTTATTTTGAAGTTTCGTTGTTATAGGTAGTTAGGTTAATGGTGTTATTATGGCACATCCTTGTGTGGGGTTTTAGTGCTTACTGTTGTTTTGGTTATATCTTTGTTATGACCTTACTTGTAGTAAGGTGACTACTTGGTGTATTGCTAGTATGAAAATTGTAAGTTCTTAAATAAAATATAAAAAAAAAAAAAAAATTACAACCCCTCCCCCCTTAATAAACCACACCCCCAAATCCACACCCCACTCGATCACACAACATACACACCCAAACCCATCAGTCTCCCATCACCCAGTATAAAGGCAATCCGTCCCCACCCACCAAACCGCCCTCCCCATCCTTACCAATTTCAGTCACTCCAAGCCACAACCCGACCATACCAAAGCCACAACCGTACATTCCCAAGCAAGTCAGAACCAAGCCCCTTAAACCCTACAAAACCCTATTAATAACTCTCCCACCCGTAAATTCCTATAAGCCGAACTAAAATCCTTATCCCAATCCCTCCCATACACCTGCCTGTTTCTATATTTCGTACGGTACATTACCACAGCCAATGCCCTAATTCTTTCCCTTATTCCCACCTCCCTCAATCTCCACGACCCCCGGAATTCTCTCCAGGTAGACACACGAAATCAACCAAACAAATATTAGACCTCCGGATTCAAACGGATTCGTTGAAAACAAGGTCTCCTC
>WNWK01032358.1:0-21956 GCA_009830355.1 Cherax destructor
ATTTCTACATCATAGGAAGGTTAGCCTAGGCACCACTGTGACCACAAATGCAAGTTTGTGAGTCTTGCTGCAAAGTTCTGTCAAGGCTGGGAACCAAAGCAAGTACGATACTAGGGGAAGTGAACACAGTTTTGTAGTACCCACAGTAGGTGGTCAGGCTTCAAAATACCTTTTATTGTACAGCAATAAAAGAGTGGAATGGCCGTGACGAACTTTAGCTCAAGTCCCCCCTCAAAGCCGTCAACATGACTCACGAAATCGTAATGACACGATTGCAAACAAACCATACCACGGGTGGGGTTCGAACCCGCGGTCACAGAGTCTCAAAACTCCAGACCGTCGCGTAAGCCACTGGGCCAGCTAGCTTCAATAAGATTCATCCAACTAGGTATATTTCTACATCATAGGAAGGTTAGCATAGGCACCACTGTGTCCACATGTTGACGGCTTTGAGGGGGACTTGAGCTAGAGCTCGTCACGGCTATGCTAGCGGGAGATTCGTCTGTAAAAACTTGAATTTGTGGACACAGTGGTGCCTATGCTAACCTTCCTATGGTGTAGAAATATACCTAGTTGGATTAATCTTATTGAAGCTAGCTGGCCCAGTGACTTACGCGACGGTCTGGAGTTTTGAAACTCTGTGACCACGGGTTCGAACCCCACCCGTGGTATGGTTGGTTTGTTTACTAACCAGAGAAGAGAAGTCAGTGCTGCTGAGGTGGAATGCAGACGTGTTTTATCAGGGAGCAAGAATACTACCTATGCCGGTATTTAGGCTTAAAACCCACCTGATCTAAGTTGAGAACTTAGTGGTCTCGTTTCTCTTTCTAAAAGAAACCTTACTTCCTTACTCATTCCCGCCCAGATTTGAGTAATATTTCTTCCCCGGCCTCCTGGGAGGTATAGTTCAACACGGCAGCTGTGGTGGCCCTAAATAACCACAACAACAACAAAAGGTGAAGTCGGCAGAGAAGAATAAGTTCAATTTTTCTGACAATTTTCCTCCATTTATATTGTCCTGGAATAACTACCGCTGCAGAACTGACCTATGAGGTAAGTAGAATGTCGGGATATTAATATATATTATGAGAATTTTGATAAAGGCGGCGAACAGAAATAAATCAATAGTTTGTGAAGGCTTGAAGGAAGGCGCCTTGACGCTGCTCAATGATGGAACAAATAACATAATTTAAGATAAGAACGTTATTAAGTATATTTAGGCAGAGGTACACATAAGTACAGTTATCATACATAGTATAGATTACCTAGGATAACCCCAATAAAAGGTCAGTGACTTATTTCCAGTGGTTGTTGTGTCCCTTCACTGACACAAACCTGATTCATTGTTCACTCCACTGGAGCGATATTGCCCCTGTGGGTTTAGTGCCTCCCTATAAATAGTAATAATAGTTTCTTAAGTTCTGGAGATGGGAAGTACAGTGCCGGCACTCTGAAGGAGGGGTGTAAATGTTGCAGTTTTATAACTGTAGTGTAAAGCACCCTTCTGGCAAGACAGTGATGGAGTGAATGATGATGAAAGTTTTTCTTTTTCGGGCCACCCTGCCTTGGTGGGAATCGGCCGATGTGTTAATAAAAAAAAAAAATATAGTTTCTTAAGACCTGACTTCCTTGAAGGTAAATGAGAGGCTCTTGATCTGAGGAGTTGGAGTTGTTCTCCCTTTCCTTGGTTCATACTTCATTGTCTCACATTATACCAGGTGTTGTATGATGATTATCTCACATTATACCAGGTGTTGTATAATGAGTGTTACATTATATCAAATGTATAGATGAATGGTTCAGAGAACCGACAAGTTGATAAATTAGACACATGTGCAACACTTGGGTATCTTTATTGAGGAAACGTTTCGCCACACAGTGGCTTCATCAGTCCAATACAAAGGAGAATCGTGAAGAATGGGAGGAGTTTGAGGTAATCAGTCCCTCAGCCTTGAGTCGATGGACTGATGACATCGACTCAAGGATGAGGGACTGATTACCTCAAACTCCTGTTCTTCACCATTCTCCTTTGTATGGACTGATGAAGCCACTGTGTGGTGAAACGTTTCCTCTTTAAAGATACCCAAGTGTTGCACATGTGTCTAATTTATCATACCAAGTGTTATGATGATTGTCTCACATTATACCAGGTGTTGTTTGATGATTGTCTCACATTATACCAGGTGTTGTTTGATGATTGTCTCACATTATACCAGGTGTTGTTTGATGATTGTCTCACATTATACCAGGTGTTGTTTGATGAATGTCTCACATTATACCAGGTGTTGTTTGATGATTGTCTCACATTATACCAGGTGTTGTTTGATGATTGTCTCACATTATACCAGGTGTTTACATGACTCACGAAATCATAATGACACGATTGCAAACAAACCATACTACAGGTGGGGTTTGAACCCGCGGTCAGAGTGTCTCAAAACTCCAGACCGTCGCGTAAGCCACTGGGCCAGCTAGCCCAGTGGCTTACGCGACTGTCTGGAGTTTTGAGACACTCTGACCGTGGGTTCGAACCCCACCCGTGGTATGGTTTATCAGGTGTTGTTTGAAATTGTCTCACATTATACCAGGTGTTGTATGATGATTGTCTCACATACCAAGTGTTGTATGATGATTGTCTCACATACCAAGTGTTGTATGATGATTGTTACATTATACCAAGTGTTGTATGATGATTGTTACATTATACCAAGTGTTGTATGACTCACGTAGCACTTTATTACCCAAGCATAACTTGTCATTTACTACTGAACAGTGAAAGTTAATAAATACACAGGAAAATATAACCAATAAGCCTCTAGCTTACCTAGAACATTATTACATGATATTATATAATAGATCCAATAAAAGTGTCATCCATGATAATTTATTTATCATGTGTAACAATGTGTGAATAAGTAATCATTGCCAGGTTGGTCTCAGCATATAACAAGATTATTAAGAATGCCAGTGATCTCACTAACATTAACAAGTCACAGATCAGTCAGTGACTTGGCAAAGAGTTCTAGCATATATAAATTCAGTAAAAATACTATTGGCAAACACTACAAAATGTCATAATATCAAAAACAATATACTCAGATCACAACATAATAGAGGTCCAGAAATGTATGAGGGGAGCCCCAGATCGACAAAATGTGATCAGTCGCGAGGGAGCCTTCTCCAAATTCTACTTCAATAACAAAAACATAAGGTAGGACCAAGTAAACCAAGTCCTAAATGATATAAACTGGGAAGATACCCTAAGCATCATGGATCCTAACCTATGTCTAGAACAAATTACAGTGAACCCCCGCCTAACGAACAAAATTCATTCCAGAAGCCTGCTCAAGTGCCATTACCAAACGAATTTACATCCTTAAGAAATATTGTCACGTAGGTTAATCTATTTCAGACCCCCAAAAATACACTTCCACAAGCACTTACAATATTATACTTACATAATTGTATGATTTCCGGGGTGTTCGTTAGGCGGGGGTCTAGGTCAAGGCAAATTCCCTTAAGGAAAAGGAGGAGAAGATGTAAACTACAAAGAGAGAGGCACTCCCTATACAGGCGAAGGCAAAGAATAATGGAGCGGCTACAAAAGGCCAATATATCTGAAATATGTAGGGAGTCACTGGTCAGAGAAATAGCAAACATCGAATTAAAACTAAAGGAATCTTACAGGAATCAAGAAATGCAAGATGAACTAAAAGCCATAAATGAAATTGAAAGAAACCCAAAGTATTTCTTTTCTTATGCCAAATCAAAGTCAAGAACAACTTCCAGTATTGGGCCCCTACTGAAACGGGATGGGTCCTACACAGATGACAGCAAGGAAATGAGTGATTTACTAAGGTCCCAGTATGACTCGGTTTTTAGTGAGCCGCTAACCAGACTGAAAGTCGAAGACCTAAATGAATTTTTTTATGAGAGTGCCACAGAACTTGACAGACTCAAGCCTATCTTGCATTACCCTGATGCCTAATGACTTTGAAAAGGCAATAAATGACATGCCCATGCACTCCGCTCCAGGCCCAGACTCGTGGAACTCCGTGTTCATCAAGAACTGCAAGAAGCCCCTATCACGTGCTTTTAACATCCTATGGAGAGGGAGCATGGACACTGGGGTCGTCCCGCAGTTACTAAAAACAACAGACATAGCCCCACTCCACAAAGGGGGCAGTAAAGCAATAGCAAAGAACTACAGACCAATAGCGCTAACGTCCCATATCATAAAAATATTTGAAAGGGTTCTAAGAAGCAAGATCGCCACTCATCTAGATACCCATCAATTACACAACCCAGGGCAGCATGGGTTTCAAGCAGGTCAGTCCTGTCTGTCCCAATTACTGGACCACCACTATGACAAGGTCCTGGATGCTCTAGAAGACAAACAGAATGCTGATGTTATATACACAGACTTTGCAAAAGCCTTTGACAAGTGTGACCATGGTGTAATAGCACACAAAATGCGTGATAAAGGAATAACAGGAAAACTTGGTAGATGGATCTATAATTTCCTAACAAGTAGAACACAAAGAGTAGTAGTCAACAGAGTAAAGTCTGAGGCGGCTACAATGAAAAGCTCTGTTTGACAAGGCACAGTACTCACTCCCATCCTGTTCCTCATCCTTATATCGGACATAGACAGGGATATAAGCCACAGTGCAGTGTCTTTCTTTGCAGATGACACCCGAATCTGCATGACAGTTTCCACCGTTGAAGACACTGCAAGACTCCAAGCAAACATCAACCAAATCTTTAAATTGGCTGCAGAAAACAATATGAAGTTCAATGATGAAAAATTTCAATTACTCAGATATGGAAAACGTGAGGAAATTAAAATCTCATCGGAGTACAAAAAAAATTTTAACCACACAATAGAGCGAAAAACTAATGTCAAAGACCTGGGAGTGATCATGTCAGAGGATCTCACCATCAAGGACCATAACACCGTAGCAATCGCATCTGCTAGAAAAATGACATGATGGATAATGAGAACCTTCAAAACCTGGGATGCCAAGCCCATGTTGACACTTTTCAGGTCGCTTGTTCTATCTAGGCTGAAATATTGCTGCACACTAACTGCACTTTTCAAGGCAGGTGAAATTGCTGATCTAGAAAATGTGTAGAGAACCTTCATGGCACGCATAACTGCGATAAACCACCTCAATTACTGGGAATGCTTGAAGTTCCTAAACCTGTACTCCCTAGAACGCAGGCGGGAGAGATACATTATTATATACACGTGGAAAATTCTCGAGGATTAGTACCAAACTTGCACACGAGAGTCACTCCCTACGAAAGCAAAAGACTCAGCAGGCAATGTAACATCCCCCCAATGAAAAGCAGGGGTGCCACTAGCACGTTGAGGGACAACACAATAGGTGTCAGGGGCCCAAGGCTGTTCAACTGCTTCCCAGCATACATCAGGGGGATTACCAACAAACCCATGGCTGTCTTCAAGCAGGCACTGGACAGGCACCTATAGTCAGTACCTGACTAGCCAGGCTGTGGTTCGTACGTTGGACTGCGTGCGGCCAGCAGTAACAGCTTGGTTGATCAGGCTCTGATCCAACATGAGGCCTGGTCACAGACCGGGCCGCGGGGGCGTTGACCCCTGGAACTCTCTCCAGGTATACTACACAGGGAGGTGTGCTCAGTCCCACCCTATTCAATATTCTAATTAATGCTTTACATAATGCTTATGGTCGTGCCTTAATTAAAGTACCCTTGCATAGTGTTTTTGGAAATCCCAGACTATGTGGGTTGGATAACTGTTGGTATATCTAGTAAAGAATTTCCCATTCAGGGTGTTGGACTATTGATCGGAAATGATGTATACAACCAATGGATTTGTAAAGAACCTTTTGTGATAAATAACCACTCTGAAGCCCATTATTCTTTAGAAGCATCAGTCGAAAGTCCGGCATTATTTCCTTTAAGCATTATTACTCATGCCATGTCTCGCTCTGCTGTTTGTGAAGAACCCTCGGAAAATAAAGACCTGCCCTGGGATTTAATATTTAGTAATGCAATCCAAACCGGAACCTTTAAACCATGATTAACCCTGAGTGTTCTGCTGGAAAAGGTCTCAGAAAAAATGATCTGATTCAGGCTCAAACTTCAGACCCGGACTTGAATCACTGTAAGAGTATAGCAGTTTCTGAGGAACAAGCCAAACTATTAGAAAACTGTTATAATTACAAGGATGGCATCCTTATGAAGAAGGAGACAAGTAATGGTTCCAAGAACTCGAAGAGTTTAGTAGTATTACCTACTTCTTTCAGAGATATCACTCTTGAGTTTTCTCATAATAGTCCTCTAGGTGGACATCTTGGGACAAGGAAAACTTTAGGAAAAATTGTAAAACATTTTTATTGGCCAAAGATGGGGGAAAAGGTGAGAACATATGTTAAAGAATGTCATATTTGTCAAAAGGCAGGAAAGCCTCCTCATAAACCATCCCCCCCGCCCCCCCTAATTCCTATTCCTGCACAAGGAGAACCTTTCTCTCGTCTAATTATTAATTGTGTGGGACCCCTGCCTAAAACCCGTCAGGGAAATCAATATCTGTTTACTATTATGGATTCTAGTACCAGATATCCCGAAGCCATCCCTATTAGGAAAATTACTTCTCGGGTAATTGTTCGTTCCCTGTTAAATTTTTTTTCTCAAGTGGGAATCCCCAGAGAAATTCAGTCAGACCAAGGGACGAACTTTACATCTAAAACATTCAGAGAAGCAATGTCCCACTTAGGTATAGAATCTTTATTGTCCACGAGTTATCACCCTCAATCCCAAGGGGCTCTGGAACGTTTTCACCAGACTTTAAAATCTATGCTAAGAGCATATTGTGAGCAATTTTCCCAAGACTGGGACGAGGGAATACCTTTGTTATTATTCGCTTTACGAAACAGTGAACAAGAGAGTACGGGCTTCACCCTGTTTGAACTTATATACAGGCACCAAGTTAAAGGCCCATTAACTGTATTGAAAGACACTTGGACCGGTAAGACGGAATGTTCAATGAGATCATCACCTATTCTGATGCAAGAACAATTGTCTCAAGCTAGGAAATTAGCCGCAGAAAATTTGGCTACGGCTCCAAAGAAAATGAAACTTTGGTACAGTAGATAGTCATTTAGCACGAGATTATGTTGTACGTTATGGGTATTGCACGTTTGAAGAATTGCGGCTCATTATTATGTAACACAACGTAAAAATGATATTACACAGTTCGCGGGAGGGGAAAAATTTTGAGCGCACGGTAGCCCGCGGTGAGTTAAACCATTGAGTCATTTGGGGTTCTACTGAGGGTGGCTATGAGCCACATCAAGTGTTTAATGGTGACGAGACAAGTGTTTTCTGGAAAAAATGCCAACACGAGCTTATATCAGTCAGCAAGAGAAAAGTGCACCAGGCTTCAAGACAGCAAAGGATCGCTTCACCTTGCTCCTTTGCGGTAATGCATCAGGTGATTGCAAGTGTAAGCCCAATCCTCGTGCTTAGAGGAAAAGGGAATTTGTTTTTCCTTCCCGCAAACTGTACTTAAGTAAGTTTATTCAGATACACGGGGCCAGGAGCCGAGTCTCGACCCCTGCAACCACAATTAGGTGAGTACAGTTATATTGATTATCATACGTATCAGCATATGTGTAGAGAACCTAGGATAACCCAAAAAAGTCAGACAGAATGGAAATAAGTCACTCTGACTTTTTTGGGTTATCCTAGGTTCTCTACACATATGCTGCTATGTATGATAATCTTTGTAACTGTATCTGTGTATACCTGAATAAACTTACCTACTTACAGTTTGCGGGAAGGAAAAACAAATTCCCATTCCCTCAAGCGGCCGCCTTGTTGTGGTTCAGCGGGGGACACCCCCGACCCCACCATCACAGCATTCGTATATCATACGCGTCAAAAAAAGTCCTCAGCTACAAGCCAGCTGTGTTTGTGAAGAATGAGAGAGTGAATTGTGTTTTGATCTTTAAATTACTATATCTTGTATATGCCAAGCAATCATGACACCCAGTAGGCATACCAGTGTTGCTCAAAGTGGCAAGAAAAGGTATAAGCATTTAAGTCTTAGAATTAACAAAGAAAACAACGATATTAGACAAGACATAACCCATGGCCGTAATGAAGTGTTACTTTGTACACATAAAAAGAGGTAAACATGAGTTTGTGTGACTGACTGTCTGACTTGACTGACTGACTTACTGACTGACTTACTGACTGACTTAATGAATGACTTACTGAATGACTTGACTGACTGACTGAATGACTTGACTGGCTTACTGAATGACTTGATTGACTTACTGAATAACTTGACTGACTTGACTGACTTACTGAATGACTTGACTGAATGACTTGACTGACTTACTGAATGGCTTGACTGACTTACTGAATGGCTTGACTGACTTACTGAATGGCTTGACTGACTTACTGAATGGCTTGACTGACTTACTGAATGGCTTGACTGACTTACTGAATGGCTTGACTGAATTACTGACTGAATTTGGGCATCTTTATCATGCTGCTACATTATTTATGTTATACCTAATATCATTCTGGAATAAATATGATAGGTAGATAACTTATTGATAGTAATAATAAGCATTATTATTATACAATATTTTATAGTGCGGTGAGCTCACACATCCACACGCCATGGTGGTCCATGAGTAACTGAGGCTGAGAGAGACTTCTCCCTCCCTCATAGCCCCGCCTACCTTTCAATACCTCTATATAATATCAGTTTTTATTAATTTGTGCATCTTTATCATGCTTCTACTTTATTTATGCTATACCTAATATTATTCTGGAATAAATATGATATGTAGATAACCTTTATTAATAGTAATAGTATTATTTTACAATATTTTATAGTGCCGTGAGCTAACATGTCCTCACGCCATGGTGGTCCATGAGCAACTGAGATACTGCTCGCACCTTCTTCCTCTCTCATAGCCCTGCCCACCCTTCAATACCTCTCTGTATGTCAGTTTTTATTAATTTATGCATCTTTATCATACTTCTACATTATTTATGTTATACCTAATACTATTATCCTGAAATAAATATGATAGGTAGATATTATTTATTGATAGTAATAGTATAATTATACAATAACAAATCTAGAAGCAGTGCTTTGAAACTGGGTCTAGACCAGCTGATGATGCCTTACCAGCTGTATAATGTACTGCAGGGTAAAAGAGCCCAGAGATCTATTACAGCATTTATGCACACTCCAATACAACCATCGACTTTAGTACCAAAACCTCTACCATCCACTTCTGCCGACAACCAACAACCATCCACCTCAGCCCAGTAGAGCCACACCATGCATATCCACTCTCTTCGCAATCATCCACAAACACCATTACCCACAATTTAGGGTAAGAAATACTATTATTTCTATTGCATTTGTAGTCTTAAGCAGTAATATATCACGACAATGAACCACAATTACATATGCACTTTTATTTTTGTAAGATCTGTTATTCTAAAAAGAAGTTGTTTGGCTTTTTGGAGACTCCCAGGAACGTAACCCTATTTTTCCCATAAGTTCTTCAGTTCATCTAACACGATTTTACCTAACACGACTTTTCAGGAACGTAACTATCGTGTTAAATGACGGTCTACTGCACCTCAAACAACAATGGAGGAGTTAAGTTATGTGTCGTCATTTTTCTATCACTTAATTGCTTAACTTACTTGCTACACTGTTAATGCTACACTTTATCGCTGGCTGGCACTATAGCCTTTATCAACTCCTGCTGCTTTAGTATCATACATATCGTAGAATCACTGAAGAAGGCACATTCTCCCCTCTTTGCCCTTTACCAAAGGGCTCTGAACTCTGAACTTTTTTGGGCCCCATGGTGGCTTATTTCACAGTCACAATCAATAAACAAGCACCAAAATGAATGGATGAACACGTAAAGTATTCCTTACTCAACAAGAGAGAGACACTAACTGAGTGTGATATGCATGAGGAAGTGGCGTTGCCGGCGGGTTGACACATCCCATTCAGCCGATAAGCGAAAAAGCGGCCGATAAGCGGAAGTTGAAAAACCTGCCTATAAGCGAGTTGGCTGATAACAGGAATGGCTGATAAGCGAGGGTCCACTGTACACAAACACATTCCTAATCTTATATAACGTGTCATTCTGTCAGGCCTTGTTTTGTCTGAGAAAAGTAGAGTACGTAACAGTAGCAGAAATCAGTTCAGTGGTATTACAGTAGAACGTCATTTAGCACGAGATTATGTTGCATGTTACCGGTATTGCACGATTTAAGATTTGCGACACATTATCATCTTACACGACGTAAAGATGATATTACACGGTTCGGCAGGAGGGAAAAAATTTTGAGCGCATGGTTATTTACTGCCTAAGAATCCTCATGCTTTGAGGAAAAGGGAATTTGTTTTTCCTTCCTGCAAAATGTAAGTTTATTCAGATACACGGGGCCAGGAGCTGAGTCTCGACCCCTGCAACCACAATTAGGTGAGTACAGTTACATACATTATCATACATAGCAGCATATGTGTAGAGAACCTAGGATAACCCAAGTCAGTCAATGGAAATACTGTCACTCTGACTTTTTTGGGTTATCCTAGGTTCTCTACACATATGCTGCTATGTATGATAATCTTCGTAACTGTATCTGTGTATACCTGAATAAACTTACTTACAGTTTGTGGGAAGGAAAAACAAATAACCATTCTCACAAGCAGTCTTGTTACTACTACTGTTGTTGTTCAGCAGACACCACCCGCCTTACCCAGCCACCACGGACCCCACCATCCCAGCATTCGTACGTATTTCATACGCGTCAAGAAGTCCTGGCTACAAGCCAGCTGTTTGTGAAGAATAAGAGTGAATTGTGTTTTGATCTTGAATTAACGAAGAAAACAGATATTAGACAAGACATAACCCATGGCCGTAATGAAGTGTTACTTTGTACACATAAAAAGATGTAAACATAAGTTTGTGTGACTGAATGACTTGACTGACTGAATGACTTGACTGACTGACTGAATGACTTGACTGAATGACTTGACTGACTTACTGAATGACTTGACTGACTTACTGAATGACTTGACTGACTTACTGAATGACTTGACTGACTTACTGAATGACTTGACTGACTTACTGAGATGAGCTTGACTGACTTACTGAATGACTTGACTGACTTACTGAATGACTTGACTGACTTACTGAATGACTTGACTGACTTACTGAATGACTTGACTGACTTACTGAATGACTTGACTGACTTACTGAAGGACTTGACTGACTTACTGAATGACTTGACAGACTTACTGAATGACTTGACTGAGTTACTGAATGACTTGACTGAGTTACTGAATGACTTGACTGACTTACTGAATGACTTGACTGACTTACTGAATGACTTGACTGACTTACTGAATGACTTGACTGACTTACTGAATGACTTGACTGACTTACTGAATGACTTGACTGACTTACTGAATGACTTGACTGACTTACTGAATGACTTGACTGACTTACTGAATGACTTGACTGACTTACTGAATGACTTGACAGACTTACTGAATGACTTGACTGACTTACTGAATGACTTGACTGACTTACTGAATGACTTGACTGACTTACTGAATGACTTGACTGACTTACTGAATGACCTGACTGACTTACTGAATGACCTGACTGACTTACTGAATGACTTGACTGACTTACTGAATGACTTGACAGACTTACTGAATGACTTGACAGACTTACTGAATGACTTGACTGACTTACTGAATGACTTGACTGACTTACTGAATGACTTGACTGACTTTCTGAATGACTTACTGAATGACCTGACTGACTTACTGAATGACTGGACTGACTTACTGAATGGCTTGACTGACTTACTGAATGGCTTGACTGACTTACTGAATGGCTTGACTGACTTTAAAGTTAGACACTCAGTTCAACCATCGACTTCAGTTCAAGAACTTCTACTATCCACCTCAGCCCTAGTAGGGCCACAGCATAACTCTCCACTCTCTTCACAATCATCCACAAACACCAGCACCCACAATTTAAGGTAAATACTATTATTTCTATTACATTTGTAGTCTTAAGCAGTAAAAACAACATAATACATCACGATAATGAACTACAATTACATATTCACTTTTGTTTTTGTAAGATAAGTTGGTCTAAAAAAAACTTGTTTGGCTTTTTGGGGACTCCCAGGAACGTAACCCTATTTTTCCTCTTAGTTCTTTTAATTATTTAACACGAAATTATCTAACACGACTTTTTCAGGAACGTAACTATAGTGCTAAATGACGTTCTACTGTATATCACTGAAGGCAGATGGGTTTATCAAAGAATAACTAAAAAACATTGTAGTTCGGTGGCATCGTTCCCAAGTGTACAAGATGGCCGTATTCCACTTTGAGTTTCATCAAAGTGATGGGGATTGGGAACAGGTGTAAGGCCACAGGATGTACTCCGAGATGTACTCCTTAACCTTGGAATAGCATATGGCATACTACCAGAATGCATGTAGTCTCATATAAATTGATGCTTCACTGGAGAATATTCCTCTTCATTGTCACTACTGGAATTGTAATCAAGAGCTTGGAAATCACAATCAGTATCACTATCATGGCCACTGCTCACATCTGAGTCCTGGACACTGGAAAATATGAGTTTCCTCTTTTGCCGTAGTACAACTGAATGTGAACAAGACGGCCCAGCACCAGAGGTGGAAAGTTGGTGGTTGTCTGGGTTTTCAGCACTATTTCTGGTATCCTGGGCATTGCTTTCAGTCACAAACTCCTCAAAACCATGAAATTCATCTTCACTGACACTTCCATCTGTTTTAGAGCAATCACTTGGGAAGTGAAGAGTCTCAATTCGCCAGGAAGTGAGGCATTCCTTACTGCTAGGCATGGTGGACAAGGTGTAATGAATTGGCACTCCCTCAATGCACTGCAGCTTGCCCAATTTTTTTTACTGCGCACACTGAGCACACACACCCATTCTCTCACAGGCCTACCAGCTTTTTCACCCAGATTTGAAGCCGCTAGAATTTTGACATAGTATCACTGGACCAACACTGGCTTAAAGCTGTAATTTTATGGGACTGACAGTGAAAGGGTTAACGACCGAGTTAGGTTCCTTTGAGTAGGTCGGTAAGCGAATTGGCTGTTAAACGAGGAGCTACCCCTTAACTGATATTTCAAGCACATTGTACTGGTAGTGGGTTTGTGTCAACCCTCTTTAGATATTGTTTTAATGTCACCTTTGCCCTATTTATAAAATTTTTAGTATATTAAAAATGTAACTAGGCATTAAAAACAATAAAAAGTAAAATACACATACAGTACACTAGTCAGAGAGCTGTTCGTAGGTCAGTAAGTGAGGAGTACCAGTACTGAACACACTGACCATGCAGACCTATTCTCTCATGTGTAGGCCTACCAACCTTCTCTGCTAAATTTGAAGCCCCTAGAATTTTGGTGTTGTACTATGGCACCGACTTCCACTTATAACCCATGGTACTACGGCACCGACTCGCACTTCAAACCCGTAGTACTATGGCACCATCAGTGAAATGGTTAAGGGTAAGGATTGTGGTTGCTAGTGGTGAAAGTTAACCCTTTCACTCTTACTCTCTCTCACTCTGTATTACTGACACCAGTATCACTTAAATCTGCATTACTGACATCAGTATCACTTACATAAATCTGCATTACTGACACCAGTATCACATAAATCTGCATTACTGACACCAGTATCACTTACATAAATCTGCATTACTGACACCAGTATCACTTACATAAATCTGCATTACTGACACCAGTATCACTTACATAAATCTGCATTACTGACACCAGTATCACTTACATAAATCTGCATTACTGACACCAGTATCACTTACATAAATCTGCATTACTGACACCAGTATCAATTAAATAAATCTGCATTACTGACACCAGTATCACTTACATAAATCTGCATTACTGACACCAGTATCACTTAAATAAATCTGCATTACTGACACCAGTATGCATTACTGACACCAGTTTCACATAAATCTGCATTACTGACACCAGCATCACATAAATCTGCATTACTGACACCAGTATCACATAAATCTGCATTACTGACACCAGTATCACTTAAATAAATCTGCATTACTGACACCAGTATCACATAAATCTGCATTACTGACACCAGCATCACTTACATAAATCTGCATTACTTACACCAGTATCACTTACATAAATCTGCATTACTGACACCAGTATCACTTACATAAATCTGCATTACTGACACCAGTATCACTTACATAAATCTGCATTACTGACACCAGTATCACATAAATCTGCATTACTGACACCAGTATCACTTACATAAATCTGCATTACTGACACCAGTATCACATAAATCTTCATTACTGACACCAGTATCACTTGCATAAATCTGCATTACTGACACCAGTATCACTTACATAAATCTGCATTACTGACACCAGTATCACATAAATCTGCATTACTGACACCAGTATCACATAAATCTGTATTACTGACACCAGCATCACTTACATAAATCTGCATTACTGACACCAGCATCACTTACATAAATCTGCATTACTGACACCAGATCTACATTTTAAGCACATCTCGCCCAGATATGCTATGAGCAGTACATGGTATAAAAAAAAGATCTTTCTCCTCATGGTCCATGATGAGAAAATCAAACCTCTGACCTTGTGTTTTGTTTGAAATAGCAATTTTGAGGTCTTTTCTAGGATGGTTTTCATTGTTTTATTGGCTGTTTCTTGGTATGAACTGATAGAATGGAAGACACTATTGCTCAGAGTAGCAGAAGTACTTGAAATTTGAATTTTTTTTCTGAGGAAGTGCACCACCCTGGCCTGTTTTATGGGTTTTTACTAGGACTGATTGAAGTATTGGGATGCCCCCAACCATGGCCAATCATTCCTGGTTATATTTTATTATCTGAGAAACATTGCATAACTGTTTTTTGTGTGATGAATTCAAAATGAAGGGCAAGTATAATATAGGAGAGACCTAAGGATGTAATTAATATCCAGACGAAATGTTTCTTTAGAGGCTGGAATGCCTGTAGTGTTCATTTTAGACTGTTTCCAAAATGATTTTTTTAAACGGTGTAAAATTTGACCAAATTATCTAATTTAAGCGCTTCTGGTAGATGTGTGGATGGTTTCTTGTGCTCAGATGACAGAACAAAAAACATACTAACAAAATAGCTGAGAATTTGATCAAATTGAGCATTGGAATTGGAATAAAATAGGACTCCAAGTGGGCAAAATTGCCATTGTGTAAATTGGGCCCAGCCCTGCCTGCTGTGGCTTGCCCTGCCTTGCCTGCTGTGGCTTGCCCTGCATTGCTGCTGTGGCCTGTCCTGCCCTTCCTGCTGTGGCTTGCACTGCCCTTCCTGCTGTGGCTTGCCCTGCCTTGCCTGCTGTAGCCTGTCCTGCCCTTCCTGCTGTTCCCTGCACTGCCCTTCCTGCTGTGGCTTGCCCTGCCCTTCCTGCTGAAGCCTGTCCTGCCCTGCCTGTTGTGGCCTGTCCTTTCCTTTCTGCTGTACTCTGTCCTGCCATTCCTGCTCTGGCCTGTCCTGCCCTTCCTGCTCTGGCCTGTCCTGCCCTTCCTGCTCTGGCCTGCCCTGCCCTTCCTGTTCTGGCCTGCCCTGCCCTTCCTGCTCTGACCTGCCCTGCCCTTCCTTCTTTGGCCTGCCCTGCCCTTCCTGCTCTGGCCTGCCCTGCCCTTCCTTCTCTGGCCTGCCCTGCCCTGCCCTTCCTGCTCTGGCCTGCCCTGCTTACTGTGGCCTGTTCTGCCTTGCCTGCTGTGTCCTGTCCTGCCTTGCCTGCTGTGGCCTGTCCTGCCCTGCCTGTTGTGGCCTGTCCTGTCCCTGCTGTGACCTGTCCTGTCCTTAGTAAAGTGGACTGTCCTGCCATGCCTGCTTTGGCCTGCCCTACCATGCCTGCTGTGACCTGCCCTGCCATTCCTGCTGTGGCCTGTCCTGTCCTTAGTGCTGTGGCCTGTCCTGCCTTGCCTGATGTGGCCTGTCCTGCCATGCCTGCTATGACCTGCCCTGCCATTCCACTGTGGCCTGTCCTGCCCTGCCTGCTTTGGCCTGTCCTGCCATGCCTTGCCTGCTGTGGCCTGTTCTGCCATGCCTACTGTGGCCTGTCCTGTCCTTAGTGCTATGGCCTGTCCTGCCATGCCTGCTATGGCCTGTCTTGCCCTGCCTGCTTTGGCCTGTCCTGCCATGCCTTGCCTGCTGTGGCCTGTTCTGCCATGCCTACTGTGGCCTGTCCTGTCCTTAGTGCTATGGCCTGTCCTGCCATGCCTGCTATGGCCTGTCTTGCCATGCCTGCTGTGGCCTGTCCTGCCTTGCCTGCTATGGCCTGTCCTGCCTTGCCTGCTGTGGCCTGTCTTGCCATGCCTGCTGTGACCTGCCCTGCCATTCCTGCTGTGGCCTGTCCTGTCCTTAGTGCTGTGGCCTGTCCTGCCTTGCCTGATGTGGCCTGTCCTGCCATGCCTGCTATGACCTGCCCTGCCATTCCCACTGTGGCCTGTCCTGCCCTGCCTGCTTTGGCCTGTCCTGCCATGCCTTGCCTGCTATGGCCTGTCCTGCCATGCCTGCTGTGGCCTGTCCTGCCATGCTTGCTATGGCCTGTCCTGCCATGCCTGCTATGGCCTGTCTTGCCATGCCTGCTCTGGTCTGTCCTTCCTGCCTGCTCAATTCTGTTCTGCCCTGTCTGCACGGCCTCTATTCTGCCTGCCTACTCTAGCCTTCCTGTCCTCCCTGCTCTGGCATGTCCTACCTCCTCTGACCTGTCCTGACCTGCCTGCTCTGACCTGTCCTGCTCTGCCTGCTCTGACCTGTCCTGATTTGCCTGCTCTGGCCTGTCCTGCCCTGCCTTTTCTAGCCTGTCCTGCCCTGCCTTCTCTAGCCTGTCTTGCCCTGCCTTCTCTAGCCTGTCTTGCCCTGCCTGCTCTGGCCTGTCTTGAATTGCCTGCTCTAGTCTGTTTTGAATTGCTTGCTCTGTTCTGTCTGTTCTGTCCTGTCCTGACCTGCCTGCACACTGGCATATTCTGTCCTGCCCTGCCTGCACTGGCCTGTTCTGTCCTGCCTCTGGCATGTTCTGCCCTGCTCCCTCTGGCCTGTCCTGCAATGCCTTGCTTGCTCTGGCCTGTCATCAACTGCCTGCCCTATCGTATCCTGCCCTGCCTGCTCTGGCTTGTCCTGCCCTGCCTGCTCAGACCTGTCTTGCCTTGCCTTCGCTGGCTTATCCTGCCCTGCCTGCTTTGGCCTATCCTGCCCTGCCTGTTCTGGCCTGTCCTTCCCTGCCTGCTATGGACTGTCCTGCCCTGCCTTCTCTGGTGTGTCCTCAACTGCCTGTTCTGTCCTTCTCTGCATACTTTGGCTTGTTCTGACCTGCTTGCTCTGTCCTGTCCTGCCCTGCCTGCTCTGGCTTATCCTGACCTGCCTTCTCTATCCTGTCCTGCCCTGCCTTCTCTGGATTGTTCTGACCTGCCTGCTCTGGCTTGTTCTGACCTGCCTGCTCTGTTCTGTCCTGCCCTGCCCTGCCCTGCCCTGCCTGCTCTGGCTTGTTGTGACCTGTTTGCTGTGTTCTGCCCTGCCTGCTCTGGCTTATCCTGACCTGCCTGCTCTGGCCTATCCTGCTCTGGCTTGTTCTGACCTGCCTGCTCTGTTCTGTCCTGCCCTGCCCTGCCCTGCCTGCTCTGGCTTGTTCTGACCTGCCTGCTCTGGCCTATCCCACCTTGCCTTCTCTGTCTCGTTCTCTGGCTGCTCTCTCCTGTCCTACCCTGGTTGATCTAGCCTGTCCTGTCCTGCCTGCTCTGGCCTGTTGCTGTCCTGCCCTGCCTGCTCTGGCCTGTTGCTGTCCTGCCCTGCCTGCTCTGGTTGTCCTGCCCTTCCTACTCTCGTGTGTCCTCTCCTACCTGCTCTTACCTGTTCTGCCCTGCCCGCTCTGGTGTGTCGTTCCCTGCTTGTTCTGTCCTGCCCTGCCTTTCTTGTTCTGGCCTATTCTGACCTACCTGCTCTGTCCTGTCCTCTCTGCCCTGCCTCTTCTACCATTGTGTCTGGATATTTCAAGTTGCAGCCTGTGTTTGTTAATCACTCAGACAACACCAGTGTTTATCACTCAGACAACACCAGTGTTTATCACTCAGACAACACCAGTGTTTATCACTCAGACAACACCAGTGTTTATCACTCAGACATCACCAGTGTTTATCACTCAGACAACACCAGTGTTTATCACTCAGACAACACCAGTGTTTATCACTCAGACAACACCAGTGTTTATCACTCAGACAACACCAGTGTTTATCACTCAGACAACACCAGTGTTTATCACTCAGACAACACCAGTGTTTATCACTCAGACAACACCAGTGTTTATCACTCAGACAACACCTGTGTTTATCACTCAGACAACACCTGTGTTTATCACTCAGACAACACCTGTGTTTATCACTCAGACAACACCAGTGTTTATCACTCAGACAACACCTGTGTTTATCACTCAGACAACACCTGTGTTTATCACTCAGACAACACCTGTGTTTATCACTCAGACAACACCTGTGTTTATCACTCAGACAACACCAGTGTTTATCACTCAGACAACACCAGTGTTTATCACTCAGACAACACCAGTGTTTATCACTCAGACAACACCAGTGTTTATCACTCAGACAACACCAGTGTTTATCACTCAGACAACACCAGTGTTTATCACTCAGACAACACCAGTGTTTATCACTCAGACAACACCAGTGTTTATCACTCAGACAACACCAGTGTTTATCACTCAGACAACACCAGTGTTTATCATTCAGACAACACCAGTGTTTATCACTCAGACAACACCAGTGTTTATCACTCAGACAACACCAGTGTTTATCACTCAGACAACACCAGTGTTTATCACTCAGACAACACCAGTGTTTATCACTCAGACAACACCAGTGTTTATCATTCAGACAACACCAGTGTTTATCACTCAGACAACACCAGTGTTTAAACAACAAAAAGTATCCAAGGTCAGGGTGAGTGTGTTCTGGCATCATCAAACAAATTACCATAAAACTATTAATTTTGGAATTTCGGCTTAGATAATTTTAACATTCGATACGTCTTCTGGAATGAATTAATATCATAACTTAAGGGACCGGTGTATACACTTAGGTCACACTTCATTTGCCTATATGGTTATGTAGGCACATTCATCTTAGTTTTCTAATATTTTTTTCTTAGTTTTTCTCGTTCTTATATTTTTTTCATCTGTATGGGGAAGTGGAGAGGACTCTCCTCTGTGAGCCATGTGTGTCATAAGAAGCAACTAAAATGCTGGAGCAAGGGGCTAATAACCCCTCCTTCTCCTTCTCTAGGACTTGA
Organism: Cherax destructor; assembly: GCA_009830355.1. Classification (NCBI taxonomy): domain Eukaryota; kingdom Metazoa; phylum Arthropoda; class Malacostraca; order Decapoda; family Parastacidae; genus Cherax; species Cherax destructor. The sequence continues at coordinate 19,485 of WNWK01032358.1, forward strand.
GTCCTGAAAATGAGAAGTACAATGTCTGCACTTTAAAGTAGGGGTTTGGGATATTGGCAGTTTGGAGAGACTTCTAAACTGTTGTATCTGAGCTCTCCTGCAAAGACAGTGATTATGTATGAGTGATGGTGAAAGTGTTGAAGATAAAAGTATTTTTCTTTCTTTTTGGGTTTTGCTTTCCTTTTGGGTCACCCTGCCTTGGTGGGAAACGGCCGATGTGTTTAAAAAAAAATATGAAGTTAGGATATTTGAATGTATGTGAATGTAGTGCAGATGATAAGAAAGAGATGATTGTCAATTTTATGAATGAAAAGAAGTTGGATGTCCTAGCTCTAAGGAAAACAAGGCTGAAGGGGGTAGGTCATTTTCAGTGGGGAGAAATAAAGGGGATTATGTCTGATGTATCTGAGAGAGTTAGAGCTGAGAACAGAGTAGTAATAATGTTGAAGGATCAGTTATGTCAGAAAAAGAGGGAATATAAATGTAAAAATTAAGGATTATGTGGAATAAAATAAGGGTCAGATGAGAAAAGTGGGTTATACTAAATGTTTATACACCTGGAGAAGAAAGGAGTGTATAGGAGACAGATTTTGGGAGATGTTAAGCAAATGTTGAGAAGAGTTTTGAATCAAGTGAGAGAGTAGTTATGGTGGGGGACCTGAATGACTAAGTGGAAGAAACTGTTATAGAGGGCATAGTAGGTAAGTTTGGGATGTAGGTATGAAATATCTTACAAACTAGAGCTAATTTGAAAAACCTACTTCCATTCTCAAATTCAGCAACTCCAAAATACCCTAAATACCTTCAAACACCTTTGGTTTGTTACTCAGTGATTTTCTACATGAGAAGATGACTGATGTGAGTGGTACAGTGCATGGAACATGCCCAGATTCAGTGCAAGCATCAATACCAGCGAGGTAAAGGTGTTTCATGCCAGTCACATCATGGCATTTTCGTGACATGATGCACGTGATGTGACATTGTTGACATCAATTTTCAAGACTCTTCTCAAAAATCACCTACTCACCCTATACTAAATACTCATACTGTAACAAACTTTCAAACCCAATATTATTTTACTTAAGATGATCTCAATTTGATATGTTCATCCTCCTTAACACTTGTTGCAATTTCATATCATCATATTGTCATTTAAAATCTTATAGTATCATCATTTTCTTAATTTGAAATAAAATATATATCTAGAAGAAACTCTAAAAAAAATTCTAGTATTGTTATTATACTAGTATAGCATCAACATACTGTAACTTGAAATAAATGATACAACTAGATTAAACTCAACCAATTTCTCTTGTATTGTCTTTTAATAGTATGTATAACCATATTATAATTTAAATAATACAGAACTAGAATAAACTCAATCAATTTCTTTAGCATTAAGTACTTAGTGAACAAGTCTCTAGAATAAACTGCCCCTAATGCCATGGCATGCCAGTGGCTCTCCTTGCATTACAGTTTTATAATTGTAACTACCAATAACATTGTACACTTGTAACATGCATAGAAATAAAAAAATATTATTATTAATTCACCACCATGAAATGAATGACACTGATAGTGAATAGACACTAAAGAACCTGTTCTGAAACCTGCTGCTATCAGTGATTACTCACCCAATACATGTTTGGTGAACAAATGTGACATGCAGATTGGGTTTGCTGATTGTGTCCACAAGTTATAAGTGATAAATGAAACTCTTCATCCACATTGTACGCACAGTGCATACAGTATGTACCAGTTGAGGACTGGCAACACACCATCGTATGGCCACAATTCTTCGTCATCAGGCAAATAATACACAAATACCAGGTCACAACACCTGCCTTACACATACTCTACTGAACTGTTCAACATCTACTCTCTTTGTTTGAAGTTTGGTCATCACTTCCTAATAACACATTCTGCAACGTACAAGAAGAAATGGGCTCAGAAAAGGTGTTTTGCATAGAGTGTAAAACAGCTGTATATGGAGTCATGTTTCAAGGACTTCCACAGGCTTCAACAGTTCTAGGAACATTACCAGTGTGTGAAGGCTTACTCAGCCCTGTCACATACTAGGTAAGTATTTAACAAGGCTGGCTCCTCCTTATGTAAAGAAATAATGGAAAACGTAACATGAGAAGATACACTTTTATTATACGAATTCAGGCAAAAAATATAAAACAATTAAACATGAAAATTAATCCTTCTTGAAGAAAAATGAAATATATAAATAATATGCGATTCAAAGCTAATTTATATACAGATGTTGAGTGTCGAATGGTGTTGTGCCGATGTTCTTGACACAGAGCTTTGGATGCTTCTTGGAACTTGAAGCCATTGTTGGTGATGGGGGGAGGTCACAGCTGGGCGTGACTAAACAGACGAAGGTTTCCACAACCAGACCTCTTTAAGGGGGCTCCTTGTCGCGGTAAGAGGCTATCGGTCTGAGGAATGGACCTCTTGGTCTTC